>LPNX011156669.1:5967-35846 GCA_001517045.1 Pseudotsuga menziesii
ACTATGATGACCATGACTATGCTGATGAGGATGAGGGTGATGATGATGATGATGAAGATGAGGATGAGAGTGATGATGATGATGATGAAGCTGATAAGGGTGATGGTGATGACGATGATGATGAACAATGATGATGATGAGGAGGAGGAGGAGGATGATGACTATATGATGATGATGATGAAGATGAGGATGAGGGTGATGATGATGATGATGAGGATGAGGTTGGTGATGAAGATGAGGATGAGGGTGATGATGATGATGATTAGGATGAGGGTGGTGATGATGATGAGGATGAGGGTGATGGTGATGACGATGATGATGAGGGTGGTGATGATGATGAGGATGAGGGTGATGATGATGATGACAAGGATGAGGGTGGTGATGCTGATGAGGATGAGGATGAGGGTGGTGAACAATGATGCGTTAGGACAAAAATAAATTAGTGTAAAATTTATCATAAATTAGCTCTGAATGTAAATCTAGAAGCCATACCACATAAATTAGCTCTGAATGTAATTCTATGTATTGCATATGCGATATAACGCATATGTGATATGAATAATCCATAACGCATATGCAATATAGATTATCCATATCGCATATGCGTTATATCACACATGCGATATGGATAGGCTATATCGCATATGCGTTATTTGAAAATTTAAATATTTGGTGGGATTAAGGTTTGGCATTGGGTTTGGAAGCAGCTTCAGAATACCGAACCTAATGGCTAGGACAAATCAACCAGGGATATTGCTCAAGTCTTTTAGAACTCTATCAATATGCTCAGATTAGATCCCGTGTTTTGATATGACATACACAATATTTTTTTATGAAAATGTACGATATTGTAGAGTACGAAATGATGATTCTGAATATATAATTTTTTCCTACAAAACTATGTTTTATTTATTTATAATTATTTTTCTAAATGACACACGTTAGTTTTTGAGAATACATACATCGATTATTTCTTATATAACTTTCGATTTCCATCACCATTTCCCATAAAAACTATATGGTGCACTATACGAGATCAATCTCTGTGATATTATATTAAGAAATCAAGGCTTTCATTAATTTTTTCCCCTAAAGTGTTGCATCCGCACATAAGGTTTTAATTTCAAGCTTTTCTGACTTCAATAATTAATAATAAAAATAATAATTCATGAAAAATTACGAATAAATAGTGTTGCACTAGGCCCATATGTATTTTATATGTATACAATATTTTATCTCAAATGGACATCATTTACCTCATATATTGCTGCACCCGCACAAACATATATGTTAAGATGTGCTGAAAATTTGAAAACCCACTTTCACGGAAACTAATTTTATAATCATTTGCACACACTTTCTCTGCATAAACCCTATATATTATGAAAGCTGATTCAATTACCTAACTTTTCCTTTTTTACTTCATCTTCAAATAAGTTAGGGAAGTACCCCTAATTGTCACCTAAAATCAGAGTTTTTCGTTTATTCTAGTATTATGTGGCATCTAAAGTGTCCTTAGAGGAGTCCATGATTGTGCATCATCCCTTTAGGTATATTTGGAATCGTTTTATTCCATTTTGGCATACATGAAGGGTTATGTTAGGTTATTATCTTCATCTTGGGTTAGGTTTATGTTGGATTGTGCCATTTTCCCATGGGTATGTTGTATTGTGTTGTAAGGACCCTCCACGGGGTCCAAAATAAGTTCTAACACTATTATGCATGAATATAAAACTAGATCAATTAACCACAATATTTTATTTTTAGATAAACAAGAAACTAAACAATGTGACACCCCTCACTTCAAAGAACTTATTATTCAATATATATTATGAATGCAATGATACAAAATACTAAACAAATGCAAACACACAAAAGGAATACTAATTTATATATAACATGAAATAAACAATACATTGAACCTAATTCGATGTTCAAGATGTTATTGATTTTCTTGATCTTTTGTTGTGGATAAGGGAATTGTTCCATCATCGATGAACACATGATTATTGCGAAATCCAATCCTTGAATTAGCTTTCCAATGAATATAACCCCATTGGTTGACCACCCTACCACTCCTAGGGTACTCTTATTTTCCTATGATCCCCTGAGCTGCTACGAAAATTGTATGGAAATACATTAGCATGATCACAATGCGTATATTCACTAAGGGGCCTCCAAACGCCATTCACAAAATGATTAACCAAACTCTCCACAGTCACCTTCCAACTCAAATTGATACTCTTTCATCCATCTCAAATTAGGGAAATAAAGTTATCCCAATGAAAAGCTCTCATCTCTTATTTATAGCATTTTGATATTATCTTTCTCTTTTTCTTCTGTAAAATACTATTTATTTATTTCTATTTTGAACTCATGTTAATTCCATTTCTATGGATTTCCTTCTCATATGCATATGCAATTTCCACTTTTCTTTTCTTACACTTTCTAAATTTTATTTTATCATTTCTTTCCTTAATTCTTCCTATTTTCATTCAAAATGTTTCCTTGATTTTTGCTTTTCCCTCCTAACTTTCTGTGTGCATTTGTGTTTCCAATATTTTAATTAGTAATTACTTTCTCTATTTTCTTATATATATGATGTTTCCTATTACTACATACATTCTTTGATCTATTTACAGCTCATGAATTTATTATCTATTTAAATATCATTAGAGCACCTTATATCTTTTTAGTATTATATTTCATTAATTGCATTTATTTATCACAGTGATATAAAGGGTTCCACGACAATATTCATGCCCTTCAAACGTCACGCTTTCCATGGTGGGGAGTTCATATGATTGCTAAGACCTTGTTAACTCAGTCCTATCTACACTGTGGAGAAACTAATGGTTCTGAAAAATAAGGCCAACACCTTATTGCACACCCCTTAGTTAATCCCCGTGAGTGACTCAGTCCATTGTCTACCCTCATGGCAACATGCATATCATGTGTAAAAGAATCTCTCTCTTTTCATCCCATCACATGGAAAATAAGTGTTATTCATGTTGGTACATTCCCCTATACAATGTCCATTACCCATATGTGGGTTCATTGGCAAGAATTATCTATGTTCCGGCACACATACCAACAATTACGTGCATTAATTTTTCCAAAATTTTAAATCGTGACATAAATTTTCTCATTATAAACATTACAAAGATTTGACTCATTTAGGAGTCATTGTATCTATTGTTGCAACCTTGTGTTAACATGCACTCGCGGTTTCCTTCCTCTAATATCCCCAATTTTGACCTAACACTTATGGGCATAAGACCCATTCATTATGATGTTACTTTGATGTTTAGTTGGTATATTGGATCTAAGACCCCACTGCATATGAAAATGATGATTTGTTTGATATATTAAGCGTAATCCAATTACATATGTTTTATGTATGATTTCATGTGTTGGGTGTGGGCCCTGAAGCACATAATTGATGAGATGTTTTGTGTTAAGCAAGCAGCTCTGGAGCACATGAGTATTTAATGTTTGTGTTGAGTGAGAAGCTCTGGAGCACATGAGTGTTTATATTTGTTTTGAGCAAGAATATCTGGAGCACATGAGGGTTTATATTTGTGTTGAGCGAGAAGCTATGGAACACATGATTTATGAAAACCTTTATGTTGAGCATGAAGCTCTGAAGCAAATGAAAAGATAAAGTTGGAAGTGTTGGGCATTAGACCTGGAGCCTTCCAAGTTGATGTTGAGCATAAGCTCTGGAATATCATATCCTTTTCCATTGTATCCCTGGGTGTATCCTATAAGTACATCCTAGCATTAATGTTGAGCGAGGAGCTCTGGAATTGGACTAAGTTTGTAACTCCCTATTTTTAGCATTGAGTATGGGCTCTAGATAAGCACTAAGAGTTACTAAAAAGAATTAATATGTTGAGTGAAAATGAATCGAATAAAACATTTCTCTCATGTGACTTATTTTTAAGTGATTAAATGAAATTTCAAATTTATGTGTCCCATCAAGTACTGATGAAATACCATATTATACGAGGGAATCCAACATGTAAGGAGGTCTAGAGTTTCCTGACCTAGTTGACCTAAACCCTACGTGAAGGCCTTAAAAAAGAAAGTGTCATATGTCTAGGGATCATATTATATGATACCTAAGGACAAAATGAACTAACAAATAATATATACATAATTATATAATTTACACATGATATGTATAAAGAGTAAGCATAGTAATAATACTAATAGATATAATATATAAAGAGAGGATCCATATATTATTATGATTACTAATAATAATTAAATATTAAAATACCTACAAGAGTCCAAATATAAACTAGTTAAAAATTCCTAAGTTAAATATTAAAAGTACCTAAATTAAATAAAAAGGGTTAAATCAAGAAATCAAATGATTCTTGATTTAACTACCCCTTTGACTAAAAAGTTTTCCCATAAAAACCCAAGCCAAAGATAGGCTTGGGGATCTGCTATCTTTTTGAGGAATTCCAGAATTCTACCTCATTATTCTCAAGAGAGTTCTTGGAGAAAATTTTTCCAAAGAGGAAAAAGGAAAATTGATTAAGAACCTGATATCCTAGATAGGGAAGCCTTACCTTAGGAGCTCTAAGCTACTTGCATGTTGGAACCAGCTTGGGGGGATTCGAACTTAAACCAGTAATGGTTCTGGGTCAGTGTTGGGTGGAATCTAGTAGTTCCCAAGTGATTCAGTTATCTATACAAAGTTCATATCTATCTTTAAACTAGTTAATACTCGGTATTTGAGTTTGTAGGTTTTGAGCCATTAAAACAACTTCCTCTTGCACGTATGAGGTTCTTGATTTTTCCCTTCTAAACTACACCATTTTGCTATTTGGAATATATTTAATTTAGAATGATTATTTAGTAACTATCCACTATAATCTAGGTTATATTTTTTGCATTTCATTTCATGTCCATTAATGTAAGGGTTTTGTCTTCTAGTTCATTTCTGCAATTCATTCCGTGTCTATTAATTTAAGGGTTTTGTTTTCTAGTTGATTTTTGCATTTCATTTCTTGTATATTAATTTAATGGTTGTGATTTTTAGTTTATTTTTGCAATTTATTTCATGTCTATAAATTGAAATTTCAAAACCTAGAATTTATTTAAAAGAAAAAGGAGCCTATATCTTATCTCTATTAGCATATTTCACATTTCTAGTAGGATTATCTTGAATATAATTAAACCAAACTATTGTCTATAATATTATCCTAATCTCTAGGAAGAAGACCGTAACATAAATATAAATGACTAACACTTTAAATGAAATATTATAAAAAAGAACTATAATCAAATCATTCCATGTTATAAAGAATAAAAGCAAATATCAAGCTAAGCTATCAAGACATCTAAGGTATGTAGGCATGAGTGCCTCATTCATCATAACCACACTATATACTTCATAACATAAACATAAAACACAAATATCCAAATCATATCTCACAAGATATTCCACATAATAAATCAACCCTAACTTAATCACAAAACTCATTAACATAGATCGCATCAATCAAGATGTCACATGATCGAATCCTGTGGGAAATCATGCCAAACCAAAACCTCATCCACACACATATCAGTTACAACCAAAGTAGCCCAGGATTGAATCCTGCGAGGCTCCCATCTTAAAAACCCAAAATAGTTAGAAGCGTGACTAATATCAAAATCCTATAGGATTCGCTAGCAGCATTTCCAAATGATGTAATAATTAATAATTAATCTACATAGGTTGGCATTATAAAATTTGAATACCATAAGAATTAACATCAGTTCAAAATTCTTTCCCTCTCAACGTTTCCATAAACCAAATATACACTATAAAACTTTTATTATTTCTCCACACATAACTCAAAACCCCAATACATACGTTGTATCCATTTTGTGGCTCATGACCATTATACAATACAGTAATCCATTAACATAAACCCTAAATTAAACCCCTATCTATGCTAAAGCATAGCAACAGAATTCATTTCATGGGGTTAAGGCCCACAGGCATGGCCATTTCCATGTAAATACACACGTAAGGAAATAAAACACTACAAATAACCATAAACCAACATTTCACGAATCTTTTACATAGTCACTGAGCTAAATAACAAGAATGCCATTGCTAGTGATGGCACAACTCTAAATCCAAGAAAATCTGCTAAAATATCCAAATAAGAACCTAATTACAAACATAAGTTTACACAGATTCAAACAGTTCCAAGAATTGTAACCACGAGTTATACATAGTAGTGAATGCATTATTATTTAACCTCCATAAAGTATACACCAAATCCATAGTCGTAATTCCAAGCCATTGCACCATTGCAAGCAATGGTGCTGTCACCATTGATAAAAAACCAACATTATAAACAAAACACAAAGTCTTTAATAATTCACCACTACCACAATTTTAATGCTATGAACAATTTATTCATTTATAGAGCTAGACCACACTAGTCTCAACTTGAAGGCGCCAAACTTGACAAAAACACCAAACTATATACGCGTCTCTCGATGCATTGTTTCATTTAGAAACAGACCCATATCCAGTTGCAACTCTTAAAACTAAACCATGTATTCATCCAAACAATGAGCTTAAATCTATGTCAAAAGACCTACACACAAAGGAACAAGTTTTAAACTTGTTTGTAAAAGGGATAATCCATGAATGGTAATGTGAAAACCACCTGGAAGACCCACGACCACGCAGTGAAGGCCCTGCAACTTGCAAACATAGGACAAGGAAGGATGAGGAGTATGCCAAACCTCCAAATCGAAACAAAAAATAAACAAGTGCTGCAAAAACATAACGAGGGAAATACCTTCCAAAGCGTAGGTGAACACCATACCTGATGCCATGAAATAGACCAAAGAGTCGAACAAAGCTCACCCAACGAAAGTGCAAATGACTCATGTCTTCACGAAAATCCAAGCTTTGGGCTTCAAACCCTCGATTCCCAAGGCGCATTTACTCTGCCACCCTGTCCACCACTATGTCAAATTCCAACCCCAAGTCTATAGTTCATAAAACCCATAAAAACGTTTTGACAATTGATTACCATGCATTTCATAAACCCTATCAAGGGGATTTTCGACTTAAGGTAAAGCCATAATTGATGGCATATGTTGAATATGCCATGAATGGATTATAATAAACCTTCAACATCCTATACAAAAACCTTAATAAACATAGGGCTAAGATTTAATATCATAAACCTTACACAATACAAAATAAAAGATATAAATGTTAAGCACAGGATTAATCTAAATCAAGGTATTTAGACCATAGGTAATAATGGTAACCAGTATAGACATTGGTATAAATAACGTAGACTTTAGTAAATAATAAACGCTAAGCACTGTAGTAAGAGATGCTAGGATAAGAATTCAGTCATGTTGTCTTTAGAGGCAATAAAGAATTTCAACATAGGTAGTATGCCTTTGTTTAAACTGTTATCACAAGTCTTCCGTCACCTAGTGCACCTACACAAATAATAGATGCATTAGTTCTATAAGAACTAAGTAAACCCTATAGCGAGAAGTAAAACTAGTTACCTATCAAGGTGTTTATACAAGGGATACAAGTCCTGCCACTCCACCCCTTGAAAATACAATTTAAGTCAGTATTGTCCATAAAATAGTAACCAAACCTTATAAATAATAAGTAAGCAAATGATTGTACAGATATACGTGTAAATACATGATAAGAACAAATCAATGAACGACATAACCATCTAAGTTAGATTCAAGTAACATAACGACAACTGAGAATTACATTAATAACCACATCGGGGAAAACAACAAGAAGAAGGTAAGAACAACTTACGATAATTCAGTTCAGTGAACAAAGTACGACACATTCTGCATAAGCTAAGATAATGTCCAGTTTAGGTAGTAATTAACTAGCCTAATAAATTATTATTTTTCAAATTTTGGAGACATTACAAGTGGTATCAGAGCCCTGTTTCAACACTAAGATACCAAATAGTCATACGAGAAATTCGTCGCAAGAAAATAAAGTATGCTTTTAAATTTTGTTAACTAACAAAAAAATTTCCCATTATTAAAAAATTTGCAATTGCAGGATTTTAAAAGAACAGTTCATAACATTGCTGATCCCAGTTTTGCTATAATTTTCCAGCTGTTAATTTACATGTTTGACATATGTTTTGTAACCTTTTGGGTATGTTTTCTATCATGTAGCTCACTATTCAGCCCCAGGTACGACTATATTTCGGGTTTATGCAAGTTCTGGTTCATTCTTGTCATTTCACGATTTTATTAGTTAATTCAATGATATTTGATATACGTTTGATGCTTAATTTGATTACAGACCATAGTATTCAAATGAACCAATGAACAGACAACACGCTCACACTAGATATGCATAGAGCATATCCAGCTCACTGTCCAGCTCACCGTTCAGTCCGTTGATAGGAACCGTGCATTGTTGATGGTAGATTCCCCGGTGTTAAAGAATGGAAACCACCTATTGTCCATGCATATGGGTGATAGTGTGATATTCATTCTAGAAGACTTGTCGATGTCCTCCTCTACTCGACACTATTACATCAATCCATGCAAAAATAATCCTCACGCCACATCACACACCATGAAGAACTAATGCGTAATGAAGGAGGAAGGAGTGCTGTGTGTTGAATCTTTATGAGTTAGTTGTCATAATGGTTGACTAAATTTATAGAGTGGTTGACCACTAAAGGGTCGACCTACTTACCTCTATAAAAAGTATACATACCAGTCTCTACGTGACTGCTTAGTTAGCGTCTTTTATATGTAATCAGTCATTTTGAAGGACTCTGTAATACTATTTCTAAATTTAATAGAATTTATGCTCATGTTGTTTATTGTCCTATTCATGTAAAGCATTTAGCGAGCCATCACTCTGATTGTTGGGAGGGCCCCTCATCAACCAGAGGTTTCATTCTTTGAGTGTTTTTTTCTTTATCTGCATTAGTTTAATTTTATTTATAATTTGTTATGTAATTTGGTTTTTCTGCAAATACTTATATCATTGTTTCCAATGGCATATATTACTAATAATACAGTGTTGTTAAAGTAGTTTCATTTCCATAGATAATTAATCGGTTGCGCGTATAGATTTGCTTTCAGTTTGTTTTCCAGATTTCCTTTCAGCCTTATGTTTGGTTTCATTGTTACAGTCAAGTAGAATTCAGTGAGTTTAATTCTTTAGGTTTAGTTTAGTTGTAGTTAGGTTTGATTCTATCAGTTTTTATCTAAGTTTTAAGTTTAGTTCAATTACATTTCAGTTTGTTTTATGATAGGAAGCAGTTTCTTTTTATAATTATAGACTAGCATAACTCATCCTTTCATAGTAGGTTCAGTTCTGTTTATTTATGTTTTGTTGAAAATTCATTTGGTTATAGTTTAGTTTATTTCAAGAATGCAAGAAGTTAATGATTTTCCTTTAATTATGAATTAGTATAAGTTATCCTCTTGTTGAATTTGATCATCAAGTAGGTTTTCTTATCATTCCTTATGAATTTTGTTATCATGTGCATGAATCAGCTGCTCTCGAAATCATTTTAGATTAACTATTTCTTAAATTCAATTATTTTCTATATACAGACTCTCATTCAGACTGTGTGTTTTAACTATCGTTCAAACCTACCTTCTAGTGTGTTATCCAGCCCTTTATTCATCCTTTAGTGTTTTTAATCTATTTTAAGCCTGTTTCTTTAGCTTTGTGATTATGTTTTCATTATGGTAGTTAGATAATAGTTAGATTTATTATTCAAGCCTTAGGTTAGACTGTTTAAAGTATTTATTGGAGTCTTATTCCTATTTTTCTCTCCTTTCACCCTATGCTTTGAGCATTGCTTTGTGATTTTGTTCCTCTTGGTTTCTGATTTCTTTCTCTAATACTGTTGTAATGTTTTGTAATCATATTGTCGGTTTGGATTTACTTATTTCGTTGTACATGGAGTTTTAGGATTAAATGTGTTAATATCTAGTTTACTAACACCTTGAAAATCGATCACAGTAGTAAGACCCTTCCTTTCACTGTGTAGTTACTCAAGAGACTTGTAGAATATGATTTAAATTTATTCTTATTAAGTTTTCTACTTTCTTCTTTTTAAAGTTATTCTTATTAAGTTTTCTACTTGTTTCTTCTTAAAGTTATTTTTATTAAGTTTTCTACTTGCTTCTTCTTAAGTTATTTTTATTAAGTTTTCTACTTGCTTATTCTTAAGTTTTCCTTATTAAGTTTTCTACTTGGTTCCTTTATTAATTTTTCTAGTTGTTTATAAGTTAGGTTATTTTCCTTGTATTACGGGTCTTTGTTTGATAAGTCAAAAGTCCTTCGTTCATGGAATAAATAATCATGTTTACTATCACCTGTAAGTGGAAATTTCTTATCTTGCACATATTTGTAGAAGTTAAATTATATTTCATTCCGTTTAGTTTCTTTACTTCTTTTGAAATTCATTTTGATACCACTCCTGCTCTTGTTCCAATCACAGTGAATGGTTATCCTCAGAACAACCAAGGAGAGTGGAACTATATAGTTTAGTTTATCCATTATGTATACTTATTAGTTGCATGTATAGTCTAATTGTTGCAGTTTGAGAAATATATCTAGTGTTGTAATTCTATTTTATTATATAGTTAGTTTCTAAAGTTGTTCACAAAAGCTTTCTAATTATTAGATTAAGAAGCAGAATAGTTGATTACCAGGTAGTTTACTCTCTTTAGTATTTTTCATATCTTTACTTTCCAGTATTTGTTTATAGAGTAGAAGAGTATAGCTTGATAATTTTCTGGTCTAGTACTCTGTCCCAGTCCAATTTCCTTTTTAGTTGAATTTATATATAGGAGTTTGACTCGGTTTTTCATTTTGAAAGATCTTTCAATATTTTCTTTGTTAAAATATTTCTACGATGCCCTAGGAACCCCTCTACCTTTGCATATACTTTGTGTAAACTCAAATTTTACCAACCTTGGATGATAATTAAATATTAGGTGGATTATTTAGGTCATTATGACACCCAACATTTTTGGAGGTCTCCTTGTCAACGAAGGGACCCACCACCATATCAGAATTTGTCACCATAGCCTCCACCTTATCACCAACCTTACCAACCGCCTCAACATTGGAACACTACAAGTTGGCAGCAATATCCACCCCAATTTCCTCCTCCTCGTCATTTTACTCAGCAACAATATTGGTCATAGAGGTGGAGTGCACAATCTTACCCCCAACCACCACCTATCTTTGCACCTAATCACCCGTATTCTCAGCAGTCAACCAATACCAAAATTTTTTTACTAGGTTTTGTACCTCTAGTTCCCTTTACACAACAACCTCATCACTTTCAAAATACAAACCCTCCATGACCTACATTGTTACTTGCATTACCAATACCTAATCCAAATAATAGGCCAACTCAAGCTCTTAATAGCATTGAGTTGCAAACTCTTCCATCCTACATTATTTCAATTGTACCTGTACATGAGATATAATTACGATTTGGAAGATTTGTAAATGACAGACCCAAGTCATCAGTCATCATTTGGGAAGAGAATGACGAAGAAGATTCAAATGAAGTCATGAATGATGCTATTTTGCAAGATGTGGATATTCCAAAGATTCCAATGCATACCCATCCTTAGCAAGAGCCCATTTAGTAACAAAGGATTCCTCCATTTCCAGAACAACTAGAAATATAAAAACCTATAGTTCCTCCCGAGTATGACATTATGAATGAGTTAAATAATATATGTGTCAAAATTCCTCTATTATAGTCTATTAGGGATATACCGATTTAAAGCAAGGTAATAAAGGAACTATGCATTAAGCAGCCATAAAAGAAGCAAAAAGACCCCCTTACAATTCATGTTATAGGAGAAATGTCTGAGTGTATGATAGAACAATCTTGGATTACAAAATATACAAATTGAGGGGCCCTAGTAGTAACTGTAATTGTAAATAATACATCCATAGAAAATACACTTATTGATTTAGGATCTGTCGTCAATATGATGACCACCACAATTTTAGAAGTTTTACAGTTGGGATAGTTTCTCTGACCCACCCCTTCAATCCTAGAACTAGCAGACCATACCGTGGTAAAACCTGTTGGAGTCCTATATGACATTATTGTGTCAGTAGACTCATTGGAATACCCTGTCAACTTTATGGTCATATAATCAAAGGATCCTTCTAAAGTACATCCTATTATCTTAGGGAGACCGTGGTTAGATATTACTGCTAATTCCTTTATTGGATGTAGGGATGGGGAAAAGACCATTTCAAATGGGTTTTCTACACATAGGCTTCTTTTATATCCCTCAACACAACCTGTGACTGAAACATTGTGGTGGTTAGATTTCCCCTTTGGGGATGAAAATATTGAAGATCTCTTCTTTCCTAGTGACTACTCTTGGGCACTTCAGGAGAAAGCTACCGAGAATGTATTAAAGCAGTTTGTCTCTTCCACAACTTGTATAGATTTTCCGCAATCTTTTTCCCAACTTGATTAGATCTTTGGAGATGAGTTTCAAGAAAATATGGATCTTTCAACATTTGTAGAAACACCATTTGTCTTTGCAATTGAAGAACACATTGAACCTTATATTGTACGTTGTGAAGTTATCCCTGGAAAATTTTTACACATAAATGCACGGTTAATTGAAATCCAACAAGAACAATTGCTTAAGATCCTCAAAAAACAATCTGGAGCATTGCGTGGGAATACACTGACATGAAAGGTATCCACCCTGACACCTATATTCACCATATCTATATGGATCCAACCATTCCACCTATGAGACAACCTCATAGGATGATGAATGCTGCTCTAAAAGATATAGTAAAATACCAGTTATAAAAAATTCTCAATGCTGGTTTCATCTATCCTATATTCGATAGTAAATGGGTGTCCCCTCTAGTGGTAGTCCAAAATAAATTCATAGGGAAGTGGTGTATTTATGTTGATTTTAGAGAATTAAATAAGGCCACTCTTAAAGACTATTTTCCTTTGCCCTTTATTGATCAAGTATTAGATACCCTGTCAGGAAAACAATACTTTTCATTTCCTGATGGCTATAATGGATATAATCAAATTTTAATAGCACCCAAGGATCAAGATAAGACCACTTTTACATGCCCTTGGGGAACATACACCTATAGAGTTTTTCCATTTGGCTTATGTAATGCACCTGCCACTTTTCAATGT
Organism: Pseudotsuga menziesii; assembly: GCA_001517045.1. Classification (NCBI taxonomy): domain Eukaryota; kingdom Viridiplantae; phylum Streptophyta; class Pinopsida; order Pinales; family Pinaceae; genus Pseudotsuga; species Pseudotsuga menziesii. The sequence goes on from LPNX011156669.1 coordinate 19,185, forward strand.
GGAGTTTTAGGAATTTTTGCCGATCTTATACATGACTGTGTAGAGGTTTACATGGATGATTTTATAGCCTATGGTGATACCTTTCAAGAGTCCCTTGATAACCTTGAGAAGGTCTTGATTCGATGTCAAGAAACAAACCTGGCCCTTAGTCATGAGAAATGTAAAATGTAATTAACAGAAGGTATAGTCTTGGGGAATCATGTTTCTTCCCAAGGAATCAAGGTATATCCCATGAAAATTGAAGTAATTGTTGGCCTTCCTTATCCAAAGACTCAAAAAGAAGTAAGAAGCTTTCTTGGCCATGCAGGCTATTATTGCCTCTTTATTGAGAATTTTACTAAAATAGCTTCACCAATGTTTAAGTTACTTACAAAGGATGTAAAATTCCAATGGATTGAATCTTGTGAAAGTGCTTTTGAAGTCCTAAAAGCTAAATTATTAGTGCCACCAATACTGAGGGGTCCCGAATGGTTCCTTCATTTCCATATATCCACTAATGCTTCTGATACGGCCATAGGAGGAGACCTAGGACAAAAAGAAGGACAATCACCTTATTCCATTTACTTTATCAACAAGAATTTGACCCATGCTTATACCGTTACTGAAAAAGAATTTTAAAACAATTTAATACTGGAGATTGGGCATTGCTATTTGATTCAAGATACAAAATTTTTAAAGGAAAATTAACTACTCGTTGGATGGGTCCATATGAAGTAGTTACAACTTTCAATAATGGATCAGTTGAAACTAAGACAATTGATGATTCACAAATTTCCTTTGTAGTAAATGGAAACAAACTTAGACTTTAGCATCAACCCATATCTAAATAGGATTTCATACAAAATGTTTTGCAGCAAAAGGAGATGGAATTGGTTGAAGAGAAAATCATTCCTCCTCCTCCTGATCCTTAAAGTTATTTTGGTTTATCATTACTTGTATATATGTAAATATGTTTTTGTTCACGTGAATAAGTAAGAGTCATTTCTAACAAATTAACTGCATTTTCATCCTTATGATCATTTGTTGCAGGTTTGTCAAATTAAAGTGGAAAGGCTCTTTTTCCTTTTCTTATGAACTTTGTAGATGTTTTGTTAAGAATAAATACGAATCATCTAACAAGTGGCGTTGCAGTTTGATTACAAATATTTTATCTCTATAAGCAGCGTAGGAAGTATTATTTGAAAAGAGGTAGTGCTTTAAAAGATTCATGATATATCTTTCTTTTTGGTTACTATCAAAATTGAAGTTTATAGTATAATTGAAGAGTCCCTTGTATATCATCCTTAACCACTGAATCTATGATTTGTTATGCTTTTATATATGGTATTTTGATTCAAACATGCACATTTTTTATTTAATAAGATAGTTGCTTGAAATACCTACTCTAATTATCATATTCTTGATATTCTTATCCTATACCTATGGATTACTAGTTCATCCTATACTTATTATCAAAACTTGTCTCTTAATCATTTTTGCGGTAACTTGGAAGTAAGTGAAATTTCTGCTTATGGGGAACATTACTTATCATTTTATGAAGAAGATAGACTAGAAGGTCAAAGAACAACTTTAAGTTACTCTCTTTTCACATGATCTATAATTAAGTCCAATTTATGTAAAACAAATTTTTTAAAGGTTGAATTATGTGTTTAGTAGGCTTAGCACGCTCTAGTACCAACCGACTTCCATATACTCAAAATCATTATATGAAGCAAAACCGTTGGGGTACTGAAGAAGACTATTGGTAGCGGGTCAATTCTAAGTAACATCTTAAAGCAAGGAAGCTCGGTAAATGAAAGTAAACCCGTCAAGGTACTGAACATGCTCACTGGAAGTGGGGCTATGCTTGCACGGTACCAGGATAAACCTGCAGAGGTACTGAACAGGACTATTGGAAGCGGGGCAATATTGAGTAAAAGAGATCTGGTTAATGCACTACTATGCACATGGTTCGTTGAAAAAATGATAATATTAGAATATATAAATACATGTCTAGGCCAATTTTTTATGATGTCATTAGAGAATGGTTGTAAGTTGGGATTGGATCCAACCATCTAATTCAATCAATACCTAGGATATGATTATCCTAGAAATGGGACCGATAGCTGTAAAATCTCAGAAACTCTAGAGTAAACTCAAAATATTCTTAAGATGACAAGACATCCTTATAATGAGGAATGGATGACTAGTTTTTCGTATGACATTTTCCAATTATACTATTATAATTCACTTGATCTTTCTAAGAACTATTATTTCTAATAAATGTACATATCTGAATCATTTCCATTTTACTAGTTTCGTGCAAAAATGATCACAACACTATTAAACTCTGTATTGAATTAATTTGTGAATACTTAGTTTTTGTTGTATGGATTGAGGACACGTCATATCTTTGGTTTAGGGGAGGAAGATTGTGCTGTGAAGATTATACTATTGTTTATTTTTCTGAATATTTATATAAAAGATTATTTATCTCTCACACATGACAAATGTTTTCAGGATAATTAGCAGCAATCCGATCTAGAATTAAGCATGTTTTTACAGAAAAAATCTATATGAAGGATCATATGCAGGACCATATGAAGGGTTGAATCTTGGTCTGAATGAAATTCCAAATGATGATCTGAATAAAAATTGTGGTAATATAAACACTAATGATTAAAAAGCATGCCGAGGTGTTAGCTTAATTATGTTTAGGAAAAAAGTTAAAATTGGTCGAGTCATACCATGATTATTAAGTCACCTTTACAAGGCCATTATGAATAATATTGACCTTGTGAAATTGTTCTACCTCCATATGGATTTGATATGAAATTATGAACTTTTCAGTTATCATGACTCTACCATCACCCGTATCTTCTTACCCACTCACATGCATAAACTATCAAATATTCGATCCTATTGTTAAATCAAGATTTATATGGTGATGAATGTGATTATGCATTCATCTTAAGTCATACGCTCAACCTGTCCAAATTTTTACTTTGGACATGTTTGAGCTGATTGCAACCTTATGAACTCATTGAACTAGGCATTCTTGATGGCACATGACTCAAGATCTTCCATAATGGAATGATTGCCTACACGTGTCGATCCTTTTGCATGATCATTTGGATGATTGAATGAGGCATGTTTTAAATCAAGGCCGTGCGAGCTTCTACTGTATCCCTATCGCTTACCATTATCCCTGTAGAGTTGTGTTATCCACCTTCTTCCTATTACGCCCTGCAAACTCTATATCCTAGTCTCTCCCTAAACCATGCCGAATCATTTTGAGCCTGAGAGATACTGAGACTTATTTCAAATTCTAGAGTTTCAGGAGTGTCAAGAAGACTTTTTCACGTCGGTTGGAACCCGTTCCTTCACCTATTGCAAGGGTAGGATGAGGAAATATCCCTGATTTTTGCGATGATTTTCGATGGAGAGAAGGCAAGGGTTGGCCATCTCATCTTCCCAGTAACTGAGGAGGCTATTGTGCTCTCAACCAAGCTTCCTAGATAGGGCACTCAGTGACAGAAGCATTGGTTTGTTTTGCAAGCATGCAATAAATTCGCCCTTAAAATTGAATAGCAACATGTCACACAAGTCAAAGGTTTCTATCGCAACTAGATTAAGCCAGAGTACATCAACCATTTAAGAGTCATAATCCATTAGATAACTTGTGAGGGTAAGTTCAACATATTTAAATCCTTACACATCCATTTGCTAACGCATTTTGTTGGTCAGAAGTGTTTGAATTTCCCTTTCTATTTTCTTATAAGTATAGAGAAGATGTCAATCCAGGTCAATAAAAATACTGTTAACCCTAAAGGCATCCTATATCACCATATTTTGATTAAATTCTTGATCTTAGACTAGATGAAAGAGAGGAACCAATTTTGGGATAATTTTTGTTTAATGTTCTTAACCCCCATCTAAATATTCAAAAACGTGCACGACATCTTCATAATTTTAAACCCAGTCAATATCCACCTATAGAGGAGAAAAGACCCGAATTTGTTAATATTGAAAATGAACATCGAAGGGGATTCAGTCCACTTATTCCAACCCTATTATCCCTTCTAAGTTTGTACCCTTGTCACGACCTCACACCAGATTCCAAAGGGAAAAATTTGTCCAGTCCATAGTTCAGCCTAGCATCCAAACAACAGTACTGCCCGATGTTCAAACTGATCATCTAGATGGTATGTATGAAGCATATAACCCTGATCCAAACTCACCTTTATTCGTATTGGCTCATGTCTCAGCTGAATTGTTGAAGGATGTTTATTGTGAAAATGTTCTTGCACCTACACGGGACATCATTCCTGACAGACACATTCCTTCTGTTGATATCGATCCACCATCAAGAGGGATGAAGTCCCCACAAGAGTCTGAGAAACTTACAGATCCCTCTACTCCACATCAGCCAATGATAGATCAATTAACTCAGGCATTGGCTCAATCAGTAAGTTGAAATGAAGAGTATGCAAAGATGATTGCAATTCTTCGGCAAGAGAATAAAGATTTGTGCTTGTAGGTCAAAACCGTCTAAGAGTTGAGTAAGGCCATCAATATTTCACATAGTTCTCAACAGTAGAGGCTTACTATCTTGAAATCGCAGGCTCAAAAATTGAAGTTTAAAACCCCTGTTTCGTCAACGAAGTCGAATGCAGCTGCTAATGTAGCTCAACCTTCTTCCTGATTTATTTTTCCTTTGCTCAGTGGGACATGACATTTCTCCTATTTGGGGGAATGTTGATCCCAATTTTTCTATCATTTTAGGATATGAATTTACATGTTTGACATATGTTTTGTCACCTTTTGGGTATGTTTTCTGTCATGCAGCTCGTTATTCAGCCCCAGGTACAACTATATTTTGGGTTTATACAAGTTCTAATTCATTCTTGTTATTTCACAATTTTATTAGTTGATTTGACAATATTTGATATATGTTTGATGCTTAATTTGATTGTAGACCATATTTTTCAAATGAACCAACAAACAGACAGCGCATTCACCCTAGATATACGTAGAGCATATCCATCTCATTGTCCAGCTCATCGTTCAGTCCATCGAGCTAATTGCACGCTGTTGATGGTATATTCCCATGCATTAAAGCATGGAAACCACTTGTTGTCCTCACGTATGGGTGATAGTATGATATTCATTATAGAAGACTCACTAGTTTCTTTCTCTGCTCGACACCGTAACATCAATCCATGCAAGAATAATCCTTATTCCACATCACACACCATGAAGAACTAACGCACGATGAAGAAGGAGAGCTAACGTGCGATGAAGGAGAAAGGAGCGATGTGTGTTGGCTCTTGATCAATTAGTTGTCATAATGGTTGACTAAATTTAGAGAGCGATCGACCACTAAAGGGTCGACCTTATCAATTCTATAAACATTATATATACCAGGATTTACGTGAGTGCTTAGTTAGCCTCTTTTACATGTAATCAGTCATTTTGAAGGACTCTGTAATACTGTTTCTAACTTTAATAGAAGTTACGCTCATGCTATTTATGATCTTGTTCATGTAAAGTGTTTAGTGAGCCATCACTCTAATTGTTGGGAGGGTCCCCCATCAACCAGAGGTTTCATTCTTATGTGTATTTTTCTTTATCTGCATTAGTTTAATTTCATTTATAATTTGTTATGTAATTTGGTTTTTCTAGAAATACTTATATCATTATTTCTAGTAGCATAGATTACATTATAATAATATGTTGTTAGAGTAGTTTCATTTCCACAGATAATTAACCTGTTGCGCACATAGATTTGCTTTCAGTTCATTTTCCATCTTTCCTTTCAGCCTTATGTTTGGTTTCATTGTTACAGTCAAGTAGAATTTAGTTAGTTTAATTCTGTAGGTTTAGTTTGGTTGTATTTAGGTTTGATTCTATCAGTTTTTATCTAAGTTTTATATTTAGTTCAATTACATTTCAGTTTGTTTTAAGATAGGAAGCAGTTTCTTTTTAGAATTATAGACTAGCATAAGTCCTCCTTTCACAGTAGGTTCAATCCTGTTTATTTTTGTTTTGTTGAAAATTTATTTCGTTATAGTTCAATTTGTTTCAAGAATGCAAGAAGTTAATGATTTTCCTTTAATTATGAATTAGTTTAAGCTATCCTATTGTTGAATTTGATAATGAAGTAGGTTTACTTATCATTCCTTATGCATTTTGTTATCATGTACATGAATCATCTAATCTCGAAGTCATTCTAGATTAACTATTTCTTAAATTTTGTTATTTTCTTTATATAGACTCTCATTCAGACCGTGTGTTTGGATTGTCGTTCATACCTACCTTCCAGTCTGTTATCCAGTCCTTCATTGAGGCTTTTGTGTTTTTAATATGTTTAAGCATGTTTCTTTATATTTTTTATTATGGAAGTTATATAATAGTTATATTTATTATTCAAGCCTCAGGTTAGACTATTTAACGTATTTATTAGAGTCTTATTCCTATTTTTCTCTCCTTTCACCCTATGCTTTGAGCTATGCTTCATGATTTTGTTCCTCTTGGTTTCTGATTTCTTTCTCTAATACTGTTGTAATGTTTTGTTTTCATATTGTTGGTTTGGCTTGACTTATTTCTTTGTAAATGGAGTTTTAGGATTAAATGTGTTAATTTCTAATTTACTAGCACCTTGAAAATAGATAATAGTAGTAAGACCCTTCCTTTCACTTTGTGGTTACTAAAGAGACTTGTAGAATATGACCTAAAGTTATTCTTATTAAGTTTTCTACTTGCTTCTTTTTGAAGTTATTCCTATTAAGTTTTCTACTTGCTTCTTCTTAAAGATATTTTTATTAAGTTTTCTACTTGCTTCTTCTTAAGTTATTTTTATTAAGTTTTCTACTTGCTTCTTCTTATGTTTTCCTTATTAACTTTTCTTCTTGCTTCCTTTATTAAGTTTTCTAATTCTTTATAAGTTAGGTTCTTTTCCTGTTATTCTGGTTCTTTGTTTGCTAAGTTAGAACTCCTTCATTTATGGAATAAATAATCATGTTTACTATTACCTGTAACTAGACATTTCTTAGCTTGCACATATTTGTAGAAGTTAAATTAGATTTTATTCTGTTTAGTTTCTTTACTTCTTTTGAAATTCATTTTGATACCACTCCTGCTCTTGTTCCAATCACAGCAAATGCTCATCCTCAGAACAACCAAGGAGAGTGGAACTAGATAGTTTAGTTTAGCCATTATGTATAGTTGTTAGTTGCATGTATAGTCTAATTGTTGCAGTTTGAGAAATATATCTTGTGTTGTAATTCTATTTTCTTGTATAGTTAGTTTCTGAAGTTGTTTACAAAAGCTTTCTAATTCTTAGATTAAGAAGAAAAAAAGTTGATTACCAAGGAGTTTGCTCTCTTTAGTATTTTTCATATCCTTAGTTTCCAGTATTTGCTTATAGAGTAGACTAATATAGCTTGATACTGCTCTGGTCTAGTACTATGTCCAAGTCCAATTTCCTTTTTAGTTGAATTTATAGGAGTTTGACTCAGTTTTTCATTTTGAAAGATCTTTCGATCTTTTATTTGTTAAAATATTTCTACGATGCCCCAGGAACCCCTCTACCTTTCCATATACTTTGTGTCAACTCGAATTTTACCAACCTCGGTCAATAATTAAATATTAGGTGGATTATTTAAGTCATTATAAAACCCAACAAACATGAACACTAAAGAGGAGAACAACCAGAAAGGAAAGTTGAATACCCACACCCAGGAAGCAGAACTGGTGGTGGAACTAAATTCTGATATATTGAAAACCATACAAAGTCTCCAAGAAGATTTACAGAGTTTCAGATATGATAGTTTGAATGAAAGAAAGTAACAACAAGAAATTAATGAAGCATTGCTGCGGACCATGACGAGAGGAAGCCTGCAGGGAAAACCCACACATTTCACAAACAAGTTCAAGAAATTTTTTTATCATAAATGGGCCAGCAGCCTGAGAGAAGAAGGAAGAGAAGAACATACCCCTAAACCTCCAGAAGGAGATTATCACACTCCTTCTAGTGATGATTCTCTTTCTCCATGCAGAAAGAAACATAGAAATGGTGACAATCTCCAGGGGGAGTTTAGAAAAATAAAATCCTCAACCTATGAATGAGAGATGAACACAGGGGAAGAAGTTGAGGAATGGATTATTGGTATGAGAAAATATTTCCGAGTTCCTAACTACTCTAGCAAAATGAGAGCTCGTCTAGCCATATATAATTTAAATGGAAAAGCAGCTAGATGGTGGAGAGACTTTAAGCATACCAAGAAAGATGAGGTAAGAGAAATACGATGGAGTAATTTCCGCAAGATTTTTTAAGAAATATACATGTCAGAATGGTTCTTCAACATAAATGTGAATGAGTTTCATGAGTTACGTATGGGTTCCATGACTATGGATGCATTTATTAATAGATTTTTGGATATGTTCCATACATCAAGGATGAGAAGGTAAAAATACAGTAGTTTTGAGGATTCAATCCTCCTAACTTCCGAGAAAGGATTGAATTTGACATGCCTAAAACATTTGACACCACCTTACACAAATCTAGGCTTTGCTATGAGCATGAAAAACTAAGGAAAGAGAACATCAACAGGAGCAAAGACAAGTCTAGAACCTTCTCATACAACTGCAAACCAAGTTGCAACGCACCACCTTACAGAAAACATAACAACCATTTTCCATCCAATAAGAACTTCAACAAAATAGGTACAAATCCATATGTACTAGCTCCAAATGCTAACAAGCCAACAACAATGGGGGAGCCAATGTTTCCCCACTACAAATCAAATGCATGAAATTCCAAGGGCCCCATTATTCCTGAGACTGTAGAAAAAACTTCAATGGAGTCTTGTACAATGTACAAGAAGAACCAACAGTAGAGGACATAGCTGGAACACTACGGATTTATGCATCCTTGGATGGATGGAAGGAAGACCATTAGGATACCATGGTTGAGATAGAAGGTAATATCTTAACCACTTCTATTTCAATATTGATTGACCCCGGTGCTTGCTGGAGCTATGTATCACCTAAAATCGTGGATATATGTAAACTAGGAAAATTAAACATGATAAACCTTGGCTGGTGCAATTAGACATAGGTATGAAATGAAAAGTTTTGAAAATATTTAAAGATTGTGAGGTAAACTTGAATTGGTTTCCTACTGTATTAAACTTGAACATCCTACCCTTAGGATTGTATGATATACTTATCGGCATGGATCGGTTGGAACTACACCATGTCATGCTTGATTTCTTACACAAGTCAATCTTCTATACAAATAGCCAACGAAATCAAGTAAAGATTCATGTCATACCTAAGAAATTTTCTGTAAGGAAGATATATGCTTTACAAGAAAAGAAGTGCATTAGGAAAGGATGCAAACTGTTTGTAGTAAACATCCTGGACATAGAAGATGAAATAGAACAATACATCAAGGAATTTCCAGTTCTTGTAGACTTCAAGGATGTATTTGTTGAGGACATCCTAGGATTACCCGTGAAACAAGACTTATATTTTCCCATAGAACTAATAGTAGGATCAGTTTCGGCTTCAAAATCCCCTTACCGCACAAGCACACCTGAATTGGTGGAGCTCAAACTACAGTCATAGGAGTGGATTGAGAAGGGTCATATCTGACCAAGCATGTCCCCTTGAGGAGAACCAATATTTTCATAAAGAATAATGATGATATGATGTGAATGTGCATCGATTACCGTCAACTTAACAATATGACTATCAGATACCCACTCCCTAGGATCAATGATTTGTTCGATCAAGTAGGAGGAGCCAAGATATTTTCCAAGATCGACCTATGATCTGGGTACCATCAGGTATGGATTCACGATGAGGATATTCACAAAATATCATTTCATACAAGGTACAACCACTACAAGTTTGTACTGATGCTGTTTGGGTTGACCAATGCACCCACAAACTTTGTGTATGATGAACAATATATTCAGTAAATACATGGATAAATTTACTCTAATAGGAAAAAGAAACACGGGGAACATCTCTGTATGGTGCTACAGGTGCCATGGGAACACTAGCTCTACGCTAAATTTAGTAAATGTGATTTTTACAAATCGAAAATATAAGTATGAACTATTTGTTTGAGCAATAAAATATGAATGGTAGGAAATCAAGATGGCTGACTTTCCTCAACTAGTATCATTTTGAGCTAAAGCATATAAAAGGAAAAGAGAAAAAAATTGCTAATTCTTTGAGCCGTCAAACTCATATGATATATGAGGTGATTTTAATTCAAACTTATTCGTATTTGCACAATAGGATAAGAACGACCAATAGAGTTGACCCATTCTATGTTGAAATCCTCAAGAAGGTCCAAGAGGATAGGTTGTTTCAGCAACAAAAAGAGTACAAGGTATACTAAATGAGACCGCTATGGTTGAAGGAGAGATTGTACATTACAGAAGAAGGGGACATTTGGTCTAGCATCCTCATGGAATTTCATTAGACACCCTACTTAGGGCATTCAGGATATCAAAAGATGATATCCGCAGTTAAGAAACATTTTTTCTGGCCTAAGTTAAAGGCCAACATAGCTTTCTTTATTGAAAAATGTCAAGAATGTCACCTGGTCAAAGCTAAGCACCATCATTCTTCAAGGTTGCTGCAGCCATTACCCATTCTGGAATAGAAGTGGGAGGTCATTAGTATGGATTTTATCATGGGTCTACCTTAGAGTAAGGAGAAAAATGATTCTATGTTTTTAGTAGTTGACAAATTGTCAAAATCAACACACTTCATTCCAGTGAAGTCGAACTACAAAGAATTACACATTGCTGATATCTTCTTGAACGAGATATTTAGATTGCAAGGAATACCCAAGGCAATCATCTCGGATTGAGATACTAATTTTACTGAGAAATTTTGGAGATTCTTATTCTTTGGTTTAGAGATGCAGTTAAACTTTGGTACTGCTTACCACCTGCAGATAGACGGGAAGAAAAAATGGGTAAACCAGATTATAGAGGACATGCTTAGGATGTATGTCATGAAAAACCCCACCAAGTGTGAAGATTAGTTGCATCTTACACAATTTTCATATAACAACGGATACCAGACTTCCACCAAGATGAGTCCCTTTGAGGTAATCTATGGACAAAAGTGTAGGACATTGGTTACTAGGGATAGCCCGATGGATCAATTCATGTTAGGGCCTGACTTATTAAAGGAATTGTAACATTTGGTTTCCAAGGTCCAGGTGAACCTTAAAGAAGCACAAGACCATCATAAAAGCTATGTGGATAAGAAAAGAAAAGATAAATATTATCAAATAGGCGACCATGTTTACTTGAAAGTGAAAGAAAAATGAAGCTCGTTGAGCTTGGGAAGGTGTGGTAAGTTAGCACCTAGATTTTGTGGACCCTTTGAGATGCTAGCTAAGAGAGGGCCAGTGGCATATGAACTAGCCTTACCCTCTCACATAAGAGTCCAATATGTTTTCCATACATCTTTATTAAATAAATATGTTTATGATACTAAACATCTCATTGATTGGTCCTTATTATAGGTGGAACCTAAAGGGGAATTTTCCCCTAAACCCCTTCATATACTGGACAAGAGAGAGGTGCGTCTCAGGAAGTGCACCATAGTCTAGTCGAAAGTGCAATGGAGGCACTTTGAAGCTGATGAGCCTACTTGGGATAATGAAGCCACCATGAGAAAGGATTACCCTGCCTTGTTTCATGATTTCATTCTAAGTCCCTAGAACACTAGGGATGATGTTGTTCTAAGTGGGGAGGGATGTAATATTCCAAAATTTGACCTTACACTTAGGGGCATAATCCCCATTGATTATGATGTTACTTTTATGTTTATTTGGTATATTCGGTCTAAGACCCCACTGCATATGAATATGATGATTTGTTTTATATATTGGGTGTAAGCCAATTACATATGTTTTATGTATGATTTCATGTGTTGGGCATGGACAATGAATCCCATAATTGGTGAGATGTTTTGTGTTGAGCAAGCAGCTCTGGATAACATGATTATTTAATGTTTGTGTTGAGCGAGAAGCTCTGGAGCACATGAGTTTTTATATTTGTGTTAAGCGAGAAGCTCTAGAGCACATTAGTGTTTATATTTGTGTTGAGTGAGAAGCTCTAGAGCACATGAGTTATGAAAACCTTTTTGTTGAGCATGAATCTCTGAAGCACATGAAAAGATAAAATTGGAGGTGTTGGGCATAAGCCTTGGATCCTTCCAAGTTGATCTTGAGCATAAGCTCTGGAACATCATATCCTTGGCCATTGTATCCCTATTTTTATCCTACAAGTACATCCTAGCATTAGTGTTTAACGAGGATCTTTCCAATTGCACTAAGTTTTTAACTCCCTATTTTTAGTGTTGAGTATGGGCTTTGAATAAGTGCTAGGAGTTACTGAAAATAATTAATATGTCGAGTGGGAACAACTTGAATAAAAAATTGCTCTCATCTGGCTTATTTTTAAGTGATTAAATGAAATTTCAAATTTCTATATCTCCTCAAGTACTAAAGAACTACCATGTTATATGAGGGAATCAAACATGGAAGGAGGTTTAGAGTTGTGTGAACTAGTTGACCTAACCCCTACTCAAAGGCCTTAATAAAGAAAGTGTCATATGTCTAGGGATCATATTATATGATACCTAAGGACAAAATGTTAACAAATAATATATACATAAGTATATAATTTATACATGATATGTATAAAGAGTAAGCATGGTAATAATACTAATAGCTATAATAAATAAAGAAAGGATCCATATATTATTATTATTAGTGATGATAATTAAATATTAAAATCCCTACAAGAGCCCAAATAGGAACTAGTTAAAATTTCCTAAGTTAAATATTAAAAGTACCTAAATTAAATAAAAAGGGTTAAATCAAGAAATCGAATGATTCTTGATTTAAGTGTCTCTTTCACTAAAACATCTCCCTATAAAAACACAATCCACAGAGAGGCTTGGGGATCTGCTATCTTTTTAAGGAATTCCAGAATTCTACCTGATTATTCTCAAGAGAGTTCTTCGAGAACATTTTTCCTAAGAGGAAAAGGGAGACTTGATTCAGAACCTGATATCCTAGATAGGGAAGCCTTACCTTAGGAGCTCTAAGCTACTTACATGTTGGAACCAGCTCAGTGGGATCGAGATTTAAACCAAGAATAGTTCTGGGTCATGGTTGGGTGGAACGTGCTAGTTCCCAAGTGATTCAATTATCTATATAGAGCTTAGATCTGTCTATGAACTTGTTAATACTGGGTATTTGACTGTGCAGGTTTTTAGCCATTAAAACAACTTCCTTTTGTAGGTATGAGGTTCTTGATTTTTTCCTTGTAAACTACACTAGTTTTACTATTTGGAATAGATTTTATTTTGAATGATTATTTAGTAACGGTCCACTATAAGCTAGGTTATCTTTTATGTAGTTCATTTCCTATCTATTAATGTAAGGGTTTTGTCTTCTAGTTCATTTCTGCAATTCATTCCATGTCTATTAATTTAAGGTTTTTGTTTTCTAGTTCAGTTCTGCAATTCATTTCCTATATATTAATTTAAGGATTTTGATTTCTAGTTTATTTTTGCAATTTATTTCTCGTCTATAAATTCAAATTTCAAAACCTAGAATTTATTTAAAAGAAAGCAGAGCCGATATCTTATCTCTGCTGGCATATTTTGTATTTCCAACAAGATTATATTAAATATAAATAAACCAAACTATTGTCTATATTATTATCCTAATCTCTAGGAAGAAGATTGTAACATAAATATAAATGACTAACCCTTTAAATGAAATATTATAAAATAGAACTACAATCAAATCATTTCCATGTTATAAACAATTATAACAAATATCAAGCTAAGCTATCAAGACCTCTAAAGTCTGTAGGCACGAGTTCCTCATTCATCATAACCACACTATATACTTCATAACATAAACATAAAATAGAAATATCCAAATCATATCTTACAAGAGATTCTACATAATAAATCAACCCTAGCTTAATCAAAAAAATAATTAACATATATTGCATCAATCAAGAGGTCACAGGATCAAATCCTGTGGGAAATCATTCCAAACCAAAACCTCATCCACACACATATCATTTACAACCAAGTAGCTGAGGATTAAATCCTACGAGGCTCCCAATTTAAAAACCCAAAATACGTAGAAGCATGGCTAACATCAAAATCCTGTAGGATTCGCTAGTAGCGTTTCCAAACACTGTAATAATTCATAATTAATATACACAGGTCTATGTTATTAACATTGAATACCATAATAATTAACCATAGGTCAAAATTGTTTCCCTATCAACGTTTCCATAAACCAAATATATACACTGTAAAACTTTTATTATTTCTCCATGGAGAACTGAAAACGCAAATACATACATTGTATCCATTTCGTGGCTCACGCCCATTATACAAAACAATAATCAATTAACATAAACCCCAAATTAAACCCTTGTCTATGATAAAGCATAGAAACAACATTCATTTCATAGGTTTAATCCCTGCATTCACAACCATTTCCAAGTAAATACACAGGTAAGGAAATAAAACACTACAAATAACCGTAAACCAACATTTCACTAATCTCTTACATAATCGTTGAGCAAAATGACAAGAGTTCCATTGGCAGTGATGACACAACTCTAAAGCCAAGAAAATATTTTAAAATTTCCAAATAAGAACCTAATTACAAACCAAAGTTTACACAGATTCAAATAGTGCCAAGAATTGTAACCAAGAATTATACAGAGTAGCGAATTCATTATTTTTAACCTCCATAAAATATACAACAAATACATAGTCATAATTCCAAGCAATTGCGCCATTGCAAGCAATGGTGTTGTCACCATTTATCAAAAACCAACATTATAAACAAAACACAGAGTCTGTAATAAATCACCACGACCAAAAATTTAACGCTATCAACAATTTATTCATTTACAGAGCTGAACCACACTAGTCTCGGCCCGAAGGTGCCAAACCAAACAAAAAACCCAAACTATATATGCATCTCTGGATGCTTTGTTTCATTTATAAACACACCCATATCTAGTCGCAACTGTTAAAACCAAACCATATATTCATCCAAATGATGAGCTTAAATCTATGTCAAAACACCCACACACACATGAACAAGTTTTAAACTTATTTGTAATAGGGCTTATCAATGAAGGGCAATGCAACGACCACCTGGAAGAACCACGACCACGCAGTGAAGGACCTGTAACCTACAAGCAGAGGACAACAAAGGATTGGGACTATGCTAAAACTTCAAAATAAAAAAACAAATAAATAAGTGCTGTAAAAGTAGAATGAAGGACATACCTTCCAAACAACATCTGAACACCTGGACCTCATGCCATAAAACAAACCAGAGAGCCGAATAGAGATCACCCAACAAAAGTGAAAATGACTCATGTCTCCATGAAAATCCTATCTTAGGGCTTGAGACCCCCAAATCCCAAGGCACATTTACTCTGCCACCCTATCGACCACTACATTAAATGCCAACCCCAAGGATATAGTTCATAAAACCCATAAACACATTTTGACAATTGATTACCGTGCATTTCATAAACCCTATCAAGAGCATCATGGAGTTAGGGTAAATCCATAATTCAATGGAATATGCAATATACCATGAATGGCTTATAATAAACCTTCCAAATCCTATACAAAAACCTTAATCAACATAGGGCTAATATTTAATATCATAAGCCTTACACAATACAAAATAAACGATATAAATGTTAAGCACATGATTAAGCTAAATCAAGGTATTCAGACCATAGGTAATAATGGTAACTAGTATAGAGGTAGGTACAAATAAACCATCCTTGAGTAAACAACAAACGCTAACCACCATAGTAATAGATGTTAGGATAGGAATTTGGTCCTGTTGTCTTTAGAAGAAATAAACAAGTTCAACATAGGTAGTATGAATTTGTTTAAACTATTATCACAAGTCTTCCATCACTTGGTGCACCTGCACAAAGAAGAGATGCACTAGTTCTATAATAATTAAGTAAACCCTGTAGTGACAAGTAAAACCAGTCACCTCTCCAAGTGTTTATACAAGGGATACAAGTCCCTCCACTCCAGCCCTTGACAATACAAGTTAAGTCAGGATTTTCAATAAAACAGTAAACAAACCTTATAAACAATAAGTAACCAAATGACTATACACACATACATGTAAATACATGTTAAGAATAAATCAATGAACAACATAACCATCTAACTCAGATTCAAGTAACATAATGACAACATAGAATTACATTAATAACCACATCGAGGAAAACAAATAGAAGAAGGTAAGAATAACTTACAGCAATTCAGTTCAGTGAACAAAGTACGTCACATTCTGCTTAAGGTAAAATACTGTCTAGTTCAGGTAGTAATTAACTAGCCTAATAAAAAAAAAATATTTTCAAATTTTTGGGACATCACACTTCCACACTAGACAAACCATCAGTAATATTTGAGATAACATTGATTCAATATTTTTCCTAATATAACTTAAACATCTTATAATCAATCAACATCACAACATCATGCACACCACATGATACATTATCTTTGTATAACTAAGAGTCATATTCATAGATAATACAAAGAAAGATAAATAAA
>LPNX011156669.1:36542-49894 GCA_001517045.1 Pseudotsuga menziesii
GTAAATGGGGCATTAAATATGTTTATGTTCGTTCATGTGTTTTGTTGGATTGTAAGGTTTTCTAATAGTTAGGTTTACTTATGTATGCAATCGTTTTGTTGTATTTCTACATCCATCAAGTGTTATCCTATGTTACGACATTCATGAAGGTCCATATTGCATTGTGAATGTTTTGCATGGTTATGTTGCATTATGATTATGTTCATTAATTTCTTTTGTTGGATTATGACATTCATGATGGAATGGTTTTCTTGGATTCCAACATGCATCAATGATTATGTTGCATTATGACATTTATCAACGTTCATATTGGATCACGACTTTCATCGATGGTCATGTTGCATTATGGTTATGTTTATAGTTTTAATTTCTTGAATTATGACATTCATTATAGGATTTTGCAATGGTTTGGTTTAGTTATGTTTGATATGTCCCTTTTTTTTGGCATTCTGAAATTGATGAAGGTTTATCTTGGAATGTGCAATTTGTCCATGGGTATGTTGTACTATGGTTATGTTCGTTTATGTATTTTGTTAGATTGAAATATTTTGTAATTGTTGGGTTTACTTATGTTTGCAATGGTTTTGTTGTATATGAACATCCATCAAGTGTTATCTTGTGTTATGACATTCATGAAGGTCCATTTTTCATTGTGAAAGTTTTGCATGGTTATGTTGCATTATGGTTATGTGTGTTAATTGCTTTTTTTGTATTAAGAGATTCATTTGGAATGGTTTTGTTGGATTATCACATGCATGAAGGGTTATGCTTCATTACGAAATTTATGAAGACTCATATTGGATTGCAACATGAAGGGTTGTGTGTCATTACAAAATTTAGGGTTTTTTAAGGGTTGGGTTTAGTTATGTTTGGTACATTCCTTGAAATTTTTTTTTTGTCATTCTGAAATTGAGGAAGGGTTGTCTTCGGTTCCGATGTTGATTGGTGCTTATGGTGTCTTGTGAAATTCCTTCATGGTTATGTTGTATTATGGTTAAGTTATTTCATGAATTGTGTCGCATTATGAGCTTTGTTGTTGTTTCATTTAAACGTTCATCAATGGCTATGATGGATTGTTGTTGATGTATTTGTAACTTCGGAATGTATTCACTTGTATATTTCATATATTGTATTTCATTGGTTCCTGATGTTCCTATCAAGAGAATCACTAATGTAATAAAGTCATGTAAAGTCATAGAGGTTAACCCTCCTTCTTAATCAGGGGAAAAAGTCCCCGTAGTTGTGGGGCCCTAGGGTTATTATACTCTCCTAGAGAAGTCAAACCTGGTAAGTGATTGTCAAGTCAAAAAATAATATAAATAGAGAGTGAAAATATCTATTTGAAACACACCGAATCACTCAACTATAGCGGATAGGTGAGAGAGGAGAAGCTCGCTCAAGTGAGAGAGACAACAACTGTTGGAGATCATGTTTTTGTCTTTGGGTTTTACTGCTACCATTGGTGCTCATTCTATCTCTGAGGAAGTTGTGGGGTTTTCTTCTTTATGGTTTCCCTGAGGAAAATATTTGTGTCTATTGTCTCTTTTTATTGATTGTTGTGCATGTTATTCTCTCAAATAAGATCCTACGATCATATCGCTTAAATGATAAAATATAACATGGTATTAGAACTAACATGAGGAGAAGACATTGCGGAGCTATAGAAGCTAGAGATTCTTACTTTTTGGGTCTCTCTCCATATATCATCAGAAAAAGGAGGCTAGGCTAACTCTCCATTTAAGGGTGCATCTTTCTGTCGAAGCAGAATTTGATTCTAGGAATTTTGGGTTAGTGATGTGGGAAATTAGGGCTTTTCAGAGAAGAGGAATTTTTTAGTGACCGCAAAATAGGATTTATTTCCTCCTCAAAATTGAAATTTAGAGACCAAGATCAAAATTTTTGGTTGGGTAAAACTTGTGGAAATTCAAACCCTAACTTGACCCTGAACAAGAAAAATCTAAAATACTAAAACTAGTAGTTTTGGGACATTCGCTATATCTCGAGATTGGAGAAGGAACAGAACTCAAAAGTTTTGTAGGATGAATAAAACTTCATGGTGAAAATTGTGTACAAATTGCAGCCTCAAATTCGCTATATTCTAGGAGATATGATTCCTGTAAATCAGGGTTCTAGCCTCTCCCATGATTCATCCCTAGACATGACACTTAGGGAAAATTGTTATTCCTCAGGATGTGAAGGTATAAATGAAATTACTCAAGATGTTATATATAGGTCATAGATCATACCTTCTATGGTAAAATTTTCATATCCCGAAGGTGAAACAGTGACACGTGGTAGTCTGTACACGTTCGCTATGTTGAATAGTACTAAAATAAGTCACCTTGGGAAAACTCTTATAAGTCCCAATTGGTGAAACCAATTCTGCTCAAACCTTTGGTTTTTGAAAGAGGATAGATGAGGATACCTATGTACAAAGTTTTATGCACAGAGGAGCGGTCATTTCAGAGATACTATGGAAACAATATCAGACATCTCTGCAGAAGAAATTGGAAAACTAGGGCTTCCTATTTTGGGAGCCTCCCTCCACTATTTTCAGAAAGATATTAAATTGGATAGATCTCCTTGAAGAGGCATATATTTCTATCCAATGAGAAGTTTTAAATTCCAAGTTTTGAAAATTATGGTTTCTATTACAAACCCTAGATCAGCTACATCCGGAGCCAGGACGAACACCTCAAATTGGTAAGATCTAATCTTTTGCTATTTACATTTGAGGTTTTCATTTCAAAATGACCTATCACACTAGCTTGATGACAATATTGGTAAAGATTAAACATTCTGAGCATGGAAGTATAGGATTTCACTGGTTCTTGAAGGAAATTAATTGGACACCGACATAAGTGGAGAGGTTCCAGTTCCAAAGGGAGATGAAGCTAAAGCCTTACACAAGAAGAACTTGGTGAATACCAAGAGGATCATTGCTGATTCAATAAAGGATCACCTTTTACCACAAATTTCTTACCTAAAGACACCTTAAGAGATGTTTGATTCCTTGAACAAGCTAATGGAAGGGAATAATATAAATCGGAAGAGGTATAGGAACTCTGTGATCCTTGAAGAAATTGACTTGGATCAGTATTTCAGTAAGAAAGGTCTAGGAGACAAAGGGAGATGAGGCTAAGGATAGATTCAAGAGAATCATTGGATATTCTATTAAAAATCATCTCATCCCTCATGTGTCATCCTTAAAGACCCCAAAAGGAAGTGTTCAATGCTATGACGAAGCAATCGAAGAAGAATAAGATATTGTTATAACCACCTTGAATGGCCTCCCAGCGTCATGGGATCAATTCATTTGAGGAATGTGTGAAAGAAAGAAGTGATTACCTTAAACAGACTCTGGGAAGAGTGCACACAAGAAGAATATTGACACATAATAAAAGAAGAGAAGTTGGGAGCAACTAAAGATCAAGCTTTCACGATTCAAAGAAGATCCCTTAAGCGATGAGGAATATGAAGAACTCAATTCTTTAAGAACCTCTTATCCATCTTAGCATTTGGATAAGAAATGGTGTTGTTATGAATGAATAAGATGATGAAGCTGAAAGAAGGATTCTACCCACAAAAAAAATAAAGATAAGTACTCAATTATCATTTCATGATATTGTTTTGTTATGCATTTGCTTATATTTAGTTGATGTGTTATGCACGATAGAATGTTTGCATTCATGAAAATACACTACTAATATGCATGTGATGGGTAAGTAGCTCATGATTTTATACAATTCTTCATTGCTACTTATCTAGAATGAAACCTTTTTGCTCACATATCATGATTAGTTCACAATCTCAATGATGTCATGGTAGAGATGGAAGGAATCTAGAAAGTTTCTGTGAGATATGGATGAACGTTGTATTGGATAAAATAGTTACATGATTATATCTATACGCACAATAATTTTCCATTATAAATATGCTTTATAAAATGTTTCTAACCATACACTGTAATGCATTTTACTTGTAGGAAAGATCGCATACAATCACCTACAAGAAAATAAGGATGAGACTTGTTCCGAAGAACAAGTGATGATAGTTCAAGAAATTATCCAAAATGAAGAATAGTATGACGATATTTAAGGAGGCCTCATACACACTCTAATTATGTGACACCATTGAGCGACATCATTGATGCAGAACCTTCCAGCTATGAAGAAGTAGCCAAGAAGAAAGGGAAGGAGAGTACCAGTTCAAGAAGAATGATGTCTAGGATCCAGTATCTAGACCTGAAGGGAACTCTGTAATGTCTTCCATATGGATATATAATATCCAACATGCAATAGATGGTAACATCGTGGGATGCAAGGAAAGATTTGTAGCATCAGGATTCTCATGGAAAGAAGGCATAGACTATGAAGAGACATTTACAACCACTGGAAGTTAAGACACGTGACAAGAAAACCCACATGTGGAAATTAAAGAAGGTCTTGTACGAACTCAGATGGCACCCATGGGATAACACATACACAAGGAGATTGAAGATCACCTAGAGTGATGAAGATCTTAACCTTTGCTACATGGTTCAAGATGAAATCCTATAGAGGATCACAAGGTCATAGATTTGTGTGAGAAGAATGTTTTGAGGATAGATGATCTTGGTATCCAGTGACCCTAGATCGATACATAGAATATTAGTAGCAGAGAAATCTACTTGTCACTCCAGTACAGAATGTTTCAATACATAGAATATGAAAGGAAGAGGGAGAATGATGCTCCACTTCAGAAGGAGTGACTGTAGAATATCCTGAGGTTCGACATGGTATGACAGAATGGAAAACTTACTAATGGCTCTAGGATTTACTAAGAATAAAGAAGATTCCAACCTTTACTTCAAGGTTGAAGGTGGAAGACTAGTGATGCTCCTATTATATGTCAATGAATTGTTCATGATAGAAATAGTGGAGCTCATTAAAGTTGCAAGAAGGAGACTTTATGTTGAGTTCAAGATAAAGGAATTGGGTATGGTACTTTCTAGACATGGAGGTGTGGCAGACTACGAATGGAATCTTGCTTGGACAAGGGAAGTATGCAGTAGAGATCCTGAAGAGGTTCAGTATGATGGACTCCAAGGACATGGCCACACCTATGGAATCAAACTTGAATCTATTCAGTGATGCTTCATCAGAGTTGGTTGATACAATGATGTATCGTAATAATATTGGGTCATTGATGTACCTGATGAATACGAGACCAGATATTTGATTTTTTTTTAACACATTGATGTTCCTGACAGATCCAAGACATGTTCACCTAATTGCTGCAAAGCATATTCTAAGGTACCTAAATGGTAGATTTGACTATGGGCTTGATTATGAAGTGAATCAAAAGATTAACTTGGAGGTTTATGTGGGTTCGGATTGGATTGGAAGTGCCATTGATAGGAAGAGAAATTTGGGGTGCTACTTCAGTATGAGATCATGTGTGATCTCTTGGTTTAGAAGGAAGGAGTCTTGTATGGCACTGAGTACAACCAAGGAAAATATGTTGCCACTTTATCGACTACTTGGGAGAGAGGAGCAATGAAGCTCTAGTTTCAGATCCAAATCAATATCTATCGAAAGAGGGATTCCTAGCATGACTGGTTAGACAGGTTGTCTGAGCATAAAATCCTGGCAAAGCTTGTAGGTTGCTCAGATGTAAACGATCCTATAGGTTGTCCTCATATGTAATCAGTCCTAGAAAATCTCGTAGGTTATCCTTGGACATAATCAACCCTGCTATGATTCTATGATACAAATGGAAATAATGAAGTTTGATTACTTCAGAAGAGAAGCTTCGTTTTCCCCAGATAGAGGTTCCTTCCAAGGGGAAGTGATGAGTCCATGTGCCTTTCTAACATGGTGGTAAGATTGCTTCCTCCCATGGTCAGATGTAAGTGCAGAACCCTTTTGACATGGTATTAGGATTGGTTATTCCCATGGACATATATAAGTGCTGATCCTTTTTGACATGGTGCAGGCCAGGCCTCCCATCGCTAGATGTAAGTGCTGAGCCTTTCTGACATGGTGGTAGACTGAGCCTCCGATGGTCAGATGTAAGCGTAGAACCTTTCCCTATATGGTAGATGTTTTTTCCTACCATGATGGTGGATGTAAGTGTTGGGCCTTTCCTCAGATGGTAGATGGTATGTCCTACCATGCTGGTCGATGTAAGTACTAGGCCTTTCCTCAGATGGTAGATGGTGTGTCCTACCATGCCGATGGATGTAAGTGCTGGGCCTTTTTTACATGGTGAAATGGTATGCCTCCCATGGTCAGATGTAAGTGCTGCTCATGCCTTTCTGACATGGATGTTCGATGTGTTCCTCCCATGGTCAGATATAAGTGTTGGGCGGGACTTTCTGACATGGATGTTGGATGTGTTCCTCCCATGGTCAGATATAAGTGTTGAATAAGATGAAGAACTACATGGAGGATAGGTCTACAACCAACATGAAAATGGTTGGCTCTGTAGAACGTTGCATGACGATTAGAATTGAGAGATAGCACCATTTGATCGAGATAGAGGAAGCAATGATGATGATGATCCAGTAATGATCGAGCATTGATGATCATCTAGTGATGATGATCTAGTGATGATCTAGTCACGAAGACTTATGATGATAAATTGTCTCTAGAGAATGCCTTCCTAATTAAGGGGGAGTGTTGATGTTTTTGTAACATCAAAATGTATTCACTTTTATATTTCATATATTGTATTTCATTGGTCCCTGATTTTCCTATTGAGAGAATAATTAATGTAATCAAGTCATGTAAATTCATAGAGGTTAACCATCCTTCTTGATTAGGGGGAAAAGTCCCTATAGCTGTAGGGCACTAGGGTTATTAGAGTCTCCTAGAGGAGTCGGCCCTGGTAAGTGATTGTCAAGTGGGAAAATGGTATAAATAGAGAGTGAGACTCTCTATTTGAAACACACACTCACCCAGCTATGGTGCAAAGGTGAGAGAAGAGAAGCTCACTCAAGTGAGAGAGAGAACAGTTGTTGGAGATCATCTTTTTGTCTCTGGGTTTTACTACTGCTATTGGTGCTCATTCTATCTCTAAGGAAGTTGTAGGGTTTTCTCCTTTATGGTTTCCATGAGGAAAATCTTTGTGTCTATTGTCTCTTATGATTGATTGTTGTCCATGTTATTCTCTCAGATAAGATCCTACGATCATATTGATTAAATGATAAAAATCTAACAATTACATCTTTCATCCATTTTTTTTTTGGTCACATTGTCACATTTATAAATGGTTATGTTTGGATGCAATGTTCATGACGGTTTATGTTTTATTGCGACATACATGAATGGTTACTATTAAGTATGGTTGTGCTGCTTAATGTAATATGTTGCAATTATACATAAATATTTACCATACTAGCCATGGTAATTGTAATAACATGATGAAACCATGTGGGATTGTGGGAATTTGATAATATTCCTTGGAAATGTCACATTGCAAGTATTACCATTTTTATTCAATAGAAGATATGTTGGTGAAGGGTTTTCTTAGATTCTAATAATGTAAGAGTTATTGAATTGTTATGTAATAAATGCACAATTTAAGTAGTTTATGACGAAAATGAGTTCAATATATGGAACGTTAATCAAAGGTTTTATTACATTCTAATATGAATTTTAATATATATATTTTTAACTATTTGTATATTGATACAATATGGTATTTAATTAAAAATATGTAATAGATGAAATAATAAAAAATTAGTTAATTAAAAATAGTATTGTTTAATTGTTAATGTAATTAATACAATATTTAATTAATTTATAACACAATAGAGATTGATATGTACACTTGTTGCTCAAGCGTTTTATTACACTATAATAGTTGAATAAAATACAATGTAATTAATACAAAATTTATTTAGTTTATAACGAAATTGAGTTTCATATATGCAACGTTCATTAAAGCTTTAAAGTTATTTCATGAATTCTGTCACATTATGAGCTTTGTTGTTTTTCATTTAAACATTCATCAAGGGCTATGATTGATTACATCATTCAGCCATTTTTTTTATTGAATTTTGGCACATTGTCACATTTATAAATGGTTATGTTGGGATACAATGTTCATGATAGTTTATGTTGTATTGCGACATACATGAATGGTTACTATTCAGTATGGCTCAGTATGGTTGTGTTGATTAATGTAATTTGTTGCAATTATACATTTAAATATTTACTAGAATATCCATGGTAATTGTAATAGCATGATGCAACCATGTGGGATTGTGGGAGTTTGATAATATTCCTTGAAAATGTCACATTGCAAGTATTATCAATTTTAATCAATAGAAGATATGTTGGTGAAATGTTTTCTTAGATTCTATTAATGCAACTGTTATTCAATTATTATGTAATAAATGTGAATTTAATTAGTTTATAAAAAAAATGAGTTCAATATATGGAATGTTCATAAAAGGTTTTATTACATTGTAATATGAATTTTAATATATTTTTTTACCTATTTGTATAATGATCCGATATCCCATTTAATAAAAAATATGTAATAGATGCAATAATAACAAATTAGTTAATTAAAAATAGTATTGTTTAATTGGTAATGTAATTAATATAATATTTAATTAATTTATAACACAATAGAGATTCATATGTACACTTGTTGCTCAAGCGTTTTATTAGATTGTAATAGTTGAATAAAACACAATGCAACTAACATGATAGTTAATTAGTTTATAATGAAATTGAGTTTAATATATGCAATGTTCATCAAACATTTATTCCTCAATGCTTGATGCAACATGAAAATAAATCTTGATGTTTATGTAAACTAAATTTGATAAATTACTAAACGATTATACATCAACATAGTTTCAATGTATTACTAAGCATTGCATTAATGAATATAATGGAATGAAAGTATAGATTGTTGTATGTTGAAATATGTGCATTTAATTGCAACAATTACATAAATTAATTAAATTGTTGTTTGAGCACGTGCACTAATGTCTTGACAATTTAATATGCACTTCTTAAAAAAAAAGTCCAAGTTAGTGTGGAAAGTTAAATTACTTCACATGATTGTAAGTTATGTTGTTTTCATTTGATGAAGGCACAAACGTCACTTGTGGTCTAACTATGGAATATCTTTTCTCTACAAAGATAAAAAAGTTCATTTTAAATATACATTTTTTGTATTTATTTTAAGTTCAGATTGAATGCTTTGTTTTTTAATTTGTTAATAATGCATTGCTTGTGTGATTGTATTGGTCATTCTTGGTATAATTGGAATTTCTTTTTTTAAAATACAACATATATAAAATCATAGAGTTAATGACACATTCCAAAGCACCATACAAATGAATGTTTACATTTTAACCACAATAAAGAAAATGTGTTTGCTTAATAATTGTTCAATACAAGATATATATATGCATTATCTCATTTACTATAGAACAACATAAGAGGATATATTAGTAATTAGGATATATTATCCAATAAATTGTGATATTATACACTAAATAATGTGTTGTTTTTTAGATCAAAACTAATGAAAATATTGATTTGATGCAAAAAGTAAAAACATAGCTATTCTAATAATTCTCTATGCGTATTGAATTCCATTCTAAAAAGTTTCATGGGCTCAAGCCGTGTTTTATTTAATACCAAAACTTATCAAAAAAATTACATGATCCAAAAACCAAAACATAGTTGATCTTACAATGATTAATACTTACTGAATTACCTAACAAAAACTTGCAAGGACTGAAACCATGTTGTAAGAAATGGGATAAGATCATTGAATGAATTCATGCTTGGAGAGAGAGGAAATAAATTCTTATACATGATAATGTTATTGCATTGATTATTTCTTGGCATAGGTATACGAATATTTGCAAACACTGATCTTTCATCAACTGCTAAATGAGTAATATTGCAAGTTTCCAAATCATAGTATATGAATGAAAATTCATCATTTTTGCACATCAATATAGAACTTCCCACTGCTCAAAATGGTAGATAGAATGAACAATATATATTTATATCTCTCATCATATATTGTAAAAGAGTCCATTTTAACCCTCTACCATCCTCAAAATGACTCTCTGTTTGTTGAAGTCGATGTTGACCACGTTTCAAATCCTGAATTTCATATATGGACCATATACTTGTAAAATCGTCATTCACAAGGCATATCAATTGGTTGCAGTGTATGCTAAGACACATATATCATTTCCTACGTCTGACGTAAATTGAATGCACACTCCATATATTCAATTCAATTACCAATGAGTACATTCTGTACACATATAAGGCATATTCTTCGGAAGTTATTCTCACATGCAACCAATATAGTTTTCCTTTATAAAAAAACGTCTTCAGGATTCGTAGGTTCACCATCAACACCAATGGTTTCTCTCCAAACTCTTTTGATATTGTTGTAGATAAAAAATTTAGAACCGCCTTCATTGTTCTTATTATCTACAAGTATCCATCCATGTTTCCATTGACCAGTATTTCCTATGAGAGAAAATAAACCATGGACCCCTATATCAATAATTCTTATATTTGAGAAATGATTTATGAATGAATTTATGATGTAATAATCCTTATGCCCTAGTAGTGGACAATATTTAGAGAGAAAAATGATTGAACCAACTATACATTCAATCGTATATCTATATTCTGGATAAGGGACTTGCAACAAATTTGTCTGTCCTATACGATTGATAAACTTATATACAATATGGTTTTGATAATGTCCCCACAATTGTATTAAAACCATGTTTATGTTATATTGTTCTTTTTCCAAGCACTAACAAAAGTTGGTCTTGACAATAGCTCTTCACAATGTTTAGAGATTGATCGAAAGAAAATCAATGTTGAAAATTAAGCCCATAGGAGGATCATCTCTAGAAACTCGAGTGGTAGTAAAATCCAAATTTTGGGATCCATTTTCAACTAACTAAGAAAAACATAAAAAAAATACATAGTTATTTTCAACATATTGATAAAAAAAATTTAAGAATAAAATAATTAAATGAACGCATTAAAACTCTTTAAAGTATTTACAAATAAAGTACAATTCGATAATGGATTATTTATGAACAAAGTAAAATTCAAAAAAGGATTATTTATAACTGCATGTAATGATGATGTTGTATAAATACAATGATACATATATGAACAAAATGAACTTTGAAACTATGTTTTTCTATATATAGAATGAAATGAGTGGCTCAAAACTCTTTTATTTTTCTTTGCATGACACCACGAATTGTGTTTTCTCTTTTTACATTTTATTTTTTGTATTAGCGCCAAAATCATGAATTCGGTTATTCATTTAAGAATATATTATTTAAATAAACACAAAATTGATTTAAACTACTTACAAACAAAGTACAATTCCATAATGTATTACTTATGAAAAAAGTAAAATTCAAAAATGGATTAAAATTTATAAAATATGTTTAAGACATATATATAACTGCATGTAATGATACTTCCTAATAAATATGATGATACAAAAATCAACAAAATGAATTTTCAAACTATTTTTTTCCTATCTCGAGGATGAAAATACTCGCTCACAACTCTTATTTTTTTCTTGGCTCTTTTATGAGTATTTTTTTTAATATTAGTACCAAAATCATGAATTTTGTTCTTTAGCAACCTGTGGTTAGGTTCATATTTTGTTGCATCATATAAATTGTCATATATCAAACCAAAACCTGTTGATATTTTCCCATATGTACGAAAACCATAAATAAATATTTTTTGTGTATTAGCAATGTTGAATTTCTTCCCTATCTCCTTTTGAATTTCAGGCTTGGAAATGTTTCCTCTTTCTAGATGTAGAGCATTGATTTGAAATCGAAGTCTCAACCTCGATTCATCTATAAGGTGTTTGATGCACAACGTTGAGCGACGATTCATTTTTTAACATCCATTTATATTTGGATTTTAGAGATAGCTATGAAAAAAAGAAGGTTGTATGGTATCATGAAACCAAACGTCATCACAAGTAAATAATACAATCAATAAAAATGGAGGAAATGTGGCATTGCAAACAAAACTATAACATAATAATAATATTTAAGTTATAAAAAATAGCAAAATGTAAGTTTCATAACACATACAATTGCTATATGCATGTTCATAGTTTCATATATTAAGATCATTGTCATGTGCTTTGTTAACCTATCATTTAATAATATTTATATAGAACACTTTTCCATTCCATTCTCATTTAATTGATATAAGTAAATATTTAAATAAATACTTTTACTTGTCAAGATAAATACTTGATATACATTTAGATATGATCTTTACATAAGATAAATATAAGAAACAGTTAAATAAATATATTATCAAGCATTTCATTTACGTATGTCATATCGATAGAATTGTGGATTACAAAAAATAAAGATAATAAATGGTGGAAGAAATATACATATTAGCAATTTCAAAATAATAGCAAGCATTTCGTTTATGTATGTAATATCGATAGAAGTATAGATTATGTAAAAATAAAATTTCTTTACTTAATTGCAAACCTATAAAAATGCTTGCAACACAGGGGCATGCCAAGAAATTTTGTGCTACTTATATATATAATGTTTTGAACAGATGGAAATACTAATAGTGTGTGAGATGAATCCATAATGAAACATGTAATTAGATCTATTTATATAATCACTAGTACATATGGCTCAAAAGTTCCATGAATAAGTTAAAATGGTAATTTTCATGGATAAATTGATAAATTTTTTGAAAAGAAATTGTTCTGGCCCGTGATAATCATCGGTATTGCGAAGTAAATGACTATTTCTCTCTATATAGACAACGATTCCTCTATATTGTGATCAAGAAACATGTTCGTCGCTCTAGTGACAAAACTCTAAACATTTAAAAAAAATGGTCATCATAATAACGATCGTTGACTTTTTCTTATTTCTGAAATTGACCGTAGTGCATTTTAGTTGTAACCACCATGGTCATTGATCTATCAATACATGTTCTTAAGGCATATTTCATTAAGTGTTTTTCTATAGTTGCAACATTTTTTCTATAGATTGTTTAATCTGTGATTTCAAGAATCCGGTACTGGTTTAACACATTGATTTTTTTAATCTCTTTTGGTTTCCATGTTAGTATTTTTAAATTCTTTGTCTCCTTTAATGTGTAGGGCCATACGTAAAGTGAGTTGACTATTCATTTTCTCCTCAATACTATCACATCGCATACCAACATGGAAAGATATGGATGATTAGGAGGTATTGATTTGAATGTATCATGACAGAGTTTATAATTTTGTTAGGGAAGGTACATGAGAAATAATGGGTTTGTCATATATTAATGGGTGTTTTA
>LPNX011156669.1:60870-114424 GCA_001517045.1 Pseudotsuga menziesii
TCAAATTCCACATCCAACGAGTACCCACACTGCATACTTTTGATGGACCCCGCTACCCCAAAAGCAAGAAATACCTGAAAAAATGTGATGATGATGTCATCATCACATTTTTTCAGGTATTTNGAAATTTCCTCTAATGCACCTAGAGCACAAGTATGAGAGAGCTAGTCATGAGAGAACCTCTGCACCTCTTGAGTTGATCCACAGTGACATTGCTGGTCCATTTCCTCATATGTCCATGATTCAATCCAAATATGCAGTCACCTTCATAGATTACTTTTCCAGGTTTTGTTGGGTCTATTTCCTAAAGCACAAGTCTGAAGTTTTTGACCTATTCAAGGTCGTTCAATCCTTGGTTGAGAATGATTCTGGGAGGAGACTCAATATCCTCAGATATGACAATGGTGGTGAATATGTCAAGTCTGAGTTTATTTAGTATTGTAAATATGCAGGTATCCAGATGGAGCATTCGATCCCTTACACACCACAACAAAATGGTGTTGCTGAGAGAAAGAACAGATCACTGAAACAGATGACAGCTTGCATGATGGATGATAAGACTTTGCCACCAAAGTTTTGGGCTGTTGCTATAAATTGTGCATCCTACATATAGAATAGGGTGCCTCATAAGTATCTTGATTCTATTACTCTTTTCGAAGCTTTGAGTGGGCACAAGCCAGATGTGACCCATTTGAGGATTTTTGGCTCAAAGGCTTGGGCTAGAATTCCAACTGAAAAGAGGAATGATTTGCAACCCCAACGCCAAGAGTGCATTTTTTTGGGTATTTTGAAGATTCAAAAGGGTAAAATATGATTAACTTGATCACTAACAAATCTTTCACTGAAATAAGTGTTCAATTCGAAGAAGATGCTTTAATAGCAGTTGAAGTTGGAGAGTCCTCTTCATCACCAGAACCGTTAATTGTAAGTGAAGAGACTAATGATTTTTTTTATTCGGATATGTCTAATAATTATGATTTAATTGTAGATACTAACATTCTTACAAGGCCAAAATGGGTATAAAATACCATTCATGCAGCTGTGGAACTAGCTAGAAATACTAATGACACTAGAAGGACTAGATCTCAATTTGAGAGTGCCCTTTTTGTGAAAGATACTCTATTTGTTGAGAAGTGGTATCTGATGGTTGAATCAGATCCACATACATATGAGTATGCAACACATGATCCAAGATTGCAAACATCCATGAAAGAAGAATTCAGCTTACTCCAGAAGAACAACACTTGGGAACTGGTTGATCTTCCCCAAGGGAGGAAGCTAGTTCAGTGTAAGTGGGTCTTCAAGACTAAGTTTTCTATTGATGGTTCACCTTTGAAATATAAGGAAATATTGGTAGCTAAGGGATACTCACAAGTACATGGTATTGACTACAATGAAACATTTGCACCAATGGAAAATATGGACTCCATAAGGCTATCTCTAGCCATTGCAGCTTCGAAGCAGTGGGAAATGCATCACATGGATGTGAAGTGTGCTTTCCTAAATGGAGATATCACTAAATATATTTACATGAAACAACCTAAATGGTTTGTCTCTAATCCATATTTAGTGTGTAGGTTAAATAAATCGTTGTATGGGCTCAAGCAAGCCCCTAGGGCATGGTATGCCAAAATTGATGGCTTTCTGTTGTCATTGAGTTTTGTTAGATGCAAGTTTGATATGAATGTTTATTTGAAGCTGATTCATGGTTCTTTGATGATTATTTTTTTATATGTAGATGACCTACTAATTACAAGAATTTCAAAGAAATAGTTTTCCTCCTTGAAGGATACAATGAACCATGCTTTTTCCATGACAGATTTGGGATTGTTGAGCCAATTATTGGGTCTCAAAATTTCTCAATACCAACATGGAATCAAACTACATCATTCCAAGTATGCTTCAGATTTTCTCATCAAGTTCAACATGAAATATTGCAAGCCAAGAAAGACTCCATTCCTTTCAGGGGTTAAGCTTGAGGTGGCAGGTTTTTCTCCTATGGTAAATAATACACTGTATAGGTAGTTGATTGGGTATTTGATTTATCTTACACACACTTGACCTGATTTATCTTATGCAATTACTGTGGCTTTGAGATACATGGATCAGCCTCATGAGATCCACTAGAGAGCAGCCAAGAGGATCATAAACTTTGTTCAAGGAACAAGAACTCATGGGCTCTTCTACAAAGAAAAATATGATCTTTATTTGATTGGATTTACTGACAGTGATTGGGAAGGTGACAACATAGATCGAAATTATACATCACGATATGTGTTCATTCTTGTAGAAGGACTAATCAACTGGTCAAGCAAGAAGTAGAATGTCATAGCACTCTCATCTACAGAATCAGAGTATAGAGGAGTTGTAAATGTACCAACTCAATGTTTATGCTTGTAGGGGATACTTGGAAAAATGTGGATTTGAATTAGAGTTTTCAACTATTATCTACTTTGATAATCAGACCACCATTCGAATCTACAATGATCTTGTTATCACTCTAGGAAACTCTTGTAGGTTTCAGCTCGAGGATGCCTGGTAACTTAAATATTTTTATGGTTTTCTAAGTGGATCAAGTCAGGTGACCTATAGGACCTCACACTCTCAAGACATGCATGAAACTCAATTAGGGATAAGGCTTCTAATTACCACTATTCATAGGTTGACAATATGGTGCAGAGATGGAGAACTTATCATGCTAGCAAATTCATACATAATATATATATATATATATATATATATATATATAAATGGCTAATCATGACAAGGAAATCACTTATAATACAAATCATCAATATGCCAATACGATGACAGCTATCAAACATCGATTAACCTGAATAAAACCTAAATAACACATTCAAGCGTAAGCACATAATAGATAGAAAATCGAAGCTAAACATATGATAACAAAAGAGCTTATATTAGGTCATGAGCAATATGAGAAGCTTGACAATAGAAATGGTCTATAAGTCCCTGAAGTCAAACCCTTTCAATAAAATAAGTCTTAGGATTTATAGCCTTTACACCGCTTTCGACAGCTAACTACCTCAGCATCCACCTAAGCCACTGAAATCCCTGTTGTTCAAGAATTCTTAAGCCACCTCCAAAATTGTTCTTTCAGGTTTGTCTGCTTAGCTTTCTTCTTTAGCAGGCTCTATTTTAGGAAGGTTAAAAATAGCTTGGCTTGCTTCTTGAGGCTGAAGGCTTACTACATCTTCAACTATGGTTTCCAATGTGAGGTGAGTGTTAGGGTTTAGCTTGGCCTCCTTCATCTCCAATCTCTAAAAACTAATCATTCTATACAGCCTGGTGTTGTCCTTCATGTATCTTAGGTTTCTTCTTTTCGGCAAGATATACATTCCTCTCATCTCTAGGATAGAATTGTGCAGCTGCTTATTCCTCTTGGTAAAAATGTCGTTATTCCTGTTTATCTCCCTGAAAAAAATTTCCATCTCATACACTTGCCTCAGCAATTGATTTATCCTTTGAGTCTTGGGCTTGCTAGTGGAATCCTTCTTTGCTAGTTCATCTTGCTCTTTTGGTGTAGGTGATGGGAGTTCTTCAATATCTGCTACAACTTGCAATGCTAGGTCTGTACCTTCCTCTTTTTCCTCTTCGGAATCTGAGTAGGGTAGGTTCAAGATGTTCACACTGTGCGTTGTAACTTCCTGGCCCTTTTCATTGAAATCCAAGTTTCTTTTGGCCTTCTTGGATTTGGAAGAGGAAGGAGGCTATTCTGCTGTTGCTAGGGATATATCCCTTCTCTTCATTTTCCCACTCCTTGGTGTGCTAGACTTTTTAGCAGGAGACTTCCCCTTTTTTTCTGGCTATAGGCCTACTTCAAAACCATTCCAAAATAAGAAATAAGCCCATGCCATATTTCTCCTCTTCACCAATTCATGGATCAAAAGTTGGATAAGAGCATGATGAGATAGTGTGCCAACAATCTTGGTTGGCTGAGCCTTCACTTGGTGTGCCATTTTTTCCAAGCTCCTATGTAAGTAGAAAGGAAAATTTAGTGCGATTTTCCCTGTGAAGTGGTTCATCAATTTAAAATGGTAAATCATGGCCCTGTTGTATCTCCCTTCACATGTTATGTAGACCATAATGGCCTTTAGCAGTTGCTGCCACCTCTCTTCTAGCCAAGAGGATGGTACACTTTTCTTCCACACCACCCCTCTATGTTCAAGCTTTAGGTAAGATCTAAAATCTACATCCTTTGGTATGGTGGTTTTAAACCATTTCTCTCTTGTGCTACGGAGTTTAGTCACTTCAGTAATTAGGGTTTCATCTATCAAGAATTCTGCTTTTCTTATGACTTGCTTGGATCCATCGAAATAGAGAGAAAATGCCTCAGCCACTTGCTGGTATGAACCTTGAATATTCTCACAAAACCTATAGTAGCCACCATCCTTGAAAAATTGACAGACTTCTGGATGTGCCTCTAGGTAGATGATGTCTCCCAACTCTTTCTTGAGAGCAAGTCCTCCCTTCTTCATTTTCTGAATGTCACTCCTGGGTACCTACAACAATCAACTCAAGCTCTGTGGAATAGTGTTTTTAG
Organism: Pseudotsuga menziesii; assembly: GCA_001517045.1. NCBI lineage: Eukaryota > Viridiplantae > Streptophyta > Pinopsida > Pinales > Pinaceae > Pseudotsuga > Pseudotsuga menziesii. The sequence goes on from LPNX011156669.1 coordinate 65,435, forward strand.
TAGGCTTCTTCTCAGAGATGGTTTTTTGGTGGTGAGAAATGCTAAATTCAAAGGTGGACTGTACTGAAGAATGGGCACTGATTATGAGGGCTTTCAACTACATGATTGATGCTTAGGTCAGAGGGTGATGGATCTATTTTATCTTTTCGAGACCCCTTGCCTAGAAATCATGTTAAAATCAACGTAGATACCCATTGAGGATTTTCTACAGTTCTTTGGACAGATGGAGGGCAAAGGAGGGTTTCAACTCACATCAGTCCTTATTAGTTTAACAACGGCCTCCTCACTCATTTCCTCATGCCTTGATGTAGCCTCCTGTCCTTTTGATGGTTTATCACACCCTTTGATGATCATTGTTTTGCTGATGGGCTTTGATTTTATAGGTTTCTAACCATTTCTTTCTTTTTACCTTTTCAGCGGTTAAGGGCCTTCGGGAATTTGTCTACTAGCCATCGAAAACAAGGCTTTCGGTGGCTAATGAAATGCTGACCTTTTTTCCCAAGCCACAAAAACTATTTTCCCAATGTCACTGTAGAAATTGGCTTTCACTGAATAGTGGTCTCTCTAGATATCCCTTTTAACCGCCGAAAGACCGAGATTTCAGTGGCTAATTAAACATCAGAGCATTTGCTTAAGCCACTAAAACCAATTTTTCCCCAACACTTTTTGCCTACATTCGGTGGTTAACTCCCTTCTTGGAACATTCACTAAGCTTCTAAAAGCAAATCCTTTCGGTGGCTAATGAGCTATTAAGAACCCCACCTATGCCACTGAAAGCTAAAACTTCCAATTTCCTCAACCATAGCAAAACTAGAGACCCTCAATTTGTTAGTCATTTTTAAATCTTTCATCACATGACTTGAATTATTCATAGTATCAAAAATAAATTTATTTTGGGAGATAACATTTGGCTCGTACTTGGGGACAAGAACCTCCCTGTGAGGTCCCAAGAACTCCAAACCAAAATGGCTTCTCTTGAAAACAACTAAAAACTTAACACTATCATTTACTGTTCAATTGGGCATGGAGTTTATTCTGTAAGCAAAAAGAACCTACTAGCTAATAATTTACAAATAGCAAGGCCTCAGAGCCTCAACTAAAGTAAAGTTTCAGAAAACGCCCATTCACTGGGCCATCAAACACCTCTTTCCCTTCTAGATTCTACAATTTGAAGGTGTTTTTCTTCTGTATCTGAGCTATCACAAAAGGGCCAATCCATAGAGAGCCAAACTTTCCATGTTTTCCCTTGTCCTTCCTAACAGTATCCCACTTGAGGACCTAATCTCCAACCATAAAGTTGTCCACTTTTTCCCTTTTGTCAAACATGACTTTGATCCTCTATTGATGGGCTTCTGATTTTCCTATCACTTGTTCCCTGACTTGCTGCAACTCCACCAAATCCATCATCCTCCTTACCATATCATTGGGTTCATATTTCTCCTCCTGAAATAGTTTTTCCACTGGAAGAATGAGTTGACTGGGAAAAATGGCGTCAGTACCATAAACTAATCAGAATGGAGAAGTCCCTATAGATATTTTGTATGTTACCCTATCAGCCCATAAAGCAAACTTTAGCTTAGAATCCTAACTTTTCTGATTTGTCTCGAATAGTTTTCTGATGATTCTGAATAGGAATTTGTTGGATGACTCGGCCAGGCCATTGCCTTGAGTATAATAGGATGTGGAATGCACCAGCTGAATGCCCATTGACTCACACATTTTAACCAATTCCCTGGCTTTGAAAGCTGGTGCATTATCAGTCACTAACCTTACTGAGAAGCCAAACTTGATAAAGATATTCTCATATAAAAACTTCATGATGACCCGATGAGTTGCATTCCTGGTGGGTATCGCCTCTTTCCACTTGGTAAAGTAGTCTGTGGCTACTAGGATCCATTTATGTTTCCCACTAGAAGATGGATTTATTTCACCTGTGAAATCTAGACCCCATTACTGGAAATTCCCATTCACTACAATGGGCCTAGGGGGAAAAGATTTGAGTTGTTGCTTCCCTATAAATATTTGGCATTGGTCATAAGTTATCACAAAGGTACACACATCAGCAAAAAGTACTGGCCAATAGTACCCTGCCCTCAGGATATTGTGGGTTGTGGTCTTCCAATAATGATGGCCCTGACACATGCTGGAATGAAAGTGATGCATGACCTGATCTGATTCTTCGTTATCTAGAAATCTCAACAAAACCTCAGACAAATCTTTCCAGTACAACAATTTATCAACTATGCAAAATTTAACAGACTTTAGTTTAAGATCTCATGCTTGATTACGAGTGATACCAAGAGGAACTTCTAATTTCTGTAGAAAATGAAGAATACCTGAGTACCTGTTGTGCCCCTACCCAACAGCCTTTAAAAAACATTATTTCATCAAATAAAATTATATTTTATTTTTGATGAAATATTTGAATTTCATATAACAAAACTAAAGAATTGACAGCTACTGAAATGATGATATTCCAGAAGCTATTGAAACATGAAATTCAATGTTTTTAAAAGAAACCTTTGCGAACTTGGAATTAGTTGAAAGAATCACTACTTTGAAATTATTATTTTCAGTGAATTTACATTCAAAATCAAGGCATGAGTATTAATAATCACTATATCTTTTATCATAATCTAATCTTGAAATTTTATCTAAATATTTATCATCTGATTATGTGATTTAGCTATCATAAATTTTGATAAGGTTTTGAAATTGGAAGGTTGATATGTTGTTACTTTTGATTCTTCATGCATGAAGCTCTTCTCCAAATTATTTTTATATCTATGATGGTCACATTTTATATACCGGGTTAAATTATTTATGTGAGAATATTCCTTTTAATTCAAGGTAATTTTTGTGTTTTCATTAATTATTGATATTTCCAAAAATTAATTTACTTAAGGGATATATATTCACGATATATTTGAGGCCAAAGTATATACATTTTTATGAAAGGAAAATTCTAATTCTTGATTTTACCCTCCCGACAACTTTACCATTATCATAATGCAATAATGATTTTTGTTTTAAGTTATGCATTTTGGTTATTGGTTTAAAGGCGATCATTGATTATGAAATGATTATGGGATGATTGTTTTGCAATATTTTTCTTCTATGAACAGATATATATGAGAGGGTAGCTCAGCGCTTTCAATAAAACCGGGATGCCATATCTCTTTTTCATAAATCATCAACATAGTTAATATCAATCTCATGGCGATCTAAAAGAATATTTGTATTAGATATCACATAGTTTCGGAGTGATTGTTGAATTGATGATAATTTATCAATGAGGTAAATTCGCCGAAAAGAGATAGATAATATTGATTATGTGTGAAATCATTTCCCAAACCCGCTGAGCTGTATGAGATCATGAGGAAGATATCGCCATATTTTATGCCGTAAAATTTCAAGTTCTTCAATGAGCTATGAATGACATAAATCTTATCTACGCTGCATGCTGATCAACGAGGAGTTCACAGTGATTTTCTCCATCTGATTGTGCTGGTTTTAGGTGATAAAATACATTTCTGTTTAAAAATGATAGAGGTAGATCGGTTCTGGATGCCACGTTGATTATGTTGTAAATATTTTACAAACAAATCTCATGAAAATGAGGGAGATAAATTTATTTCTATTTTATTATTCTGTTCTTTTATTAAATCTTTATTGCCTCTCTTTGTGTGAGCGATTGGATCATTTTGTTTTTGCATGTTCATAAAATAAGGAATAAATGGTTACGTTATCTCTTGAAGATCAGGTTTGCTACGATGAATAAGCCAGATAGAAGGTGGTTGTAGAGATTCAAGGCGATTGGCTTCACTCCAGAAAAGGAACAAACTGCTGGTATTGTTACCAGTTGCAAAAATCGCGTAGCTAACTGACAGGCGATTTTCTGAGTCACGTTGTGAACAAATGGAGGCAGATATGAGAAATCCGCCACATGGGTTTTCTTCTGAATGGACCTATTTAGCTTTAGTCAGGAGAATTCCGCCAGAAAATGATGGATTCAAGGATATTTCGGGGATCATTTGAGCATGATTTTTGCAAGTTAGGCCGGCAACAAAATGTTTGTTTCCAGAAATTCGCCTGTACAGAGTTGAATTCGTTTTGGATTTCTTTTGATTGTGGTTTATTTAAGCAGATTGTATGTTGTTAGAGGGGGAGAGACTGGACTGAGAGATTGCTCTCTCAAATCAAAACTCTGCTGCTAGTGATCGATGGTCGATACTCTGGGAAAGTGAGAACAAAACTGCTGGTTCGTTCTATCTGTGTTTCTAGACAGTTAGCTGTCAGTAGCTACAGCGTTTGGACTAGTGATGTTTTACACACATTTACAGTTTTAAAACTTTATATGTGGTTTATAATATATTTCAGTTTTGCTATTTCACTCTCCTGTATTATAAATGTTTGTTTTTAATTCCCTTGATGAATTGTGCAAATATTATTTATCTGGTATCGGCTGTTCCTGTTATTGATTGTGTTGGTATATCATGTTCTGTAATAAATAATTGATATTATTGTTACATAATGTGTAGTGGTTTCTGTATGGTTTTGTAATGTTTGAATGTCTTTAAATATCAGCAAATGTTTACATACAGTAGCTTTATCAACATCAGTCAGCTACAGGGTTAATTTATTATTGCTCCTGATCAGGATAGGAATTAGATCAGAATTATATTTTATTTATTTTCTGCTTTCTTGTACTATCTGAAGAACCTTGTTGAATCAGATCTTATTATTAATTTCATTCAGATTATCCTTTTGTAATTACTGTACATGTGTAGATAATTATAACATGGCTTTGTAGGATACGAACTCTGTCTAGGTTTATGTTCTATTCATATAATTAGGGTTAATTGTTTTATTTAACATTTTGTGATTCTTGTAATATATAACTTGGATTAATCTTTGTAATTATAAACATAGGACTGACGCTAACTATCAGTAGCATTAATTGTAACCATTAGTCTTTTAGGATCTCAGGCCAACAGAGCCTTTAAACCTGTCGGGAACGGCTATTCCAAACAGCTTGGAGCCTGTCCTAAGGATCCCGGTCTGGGCCGTTTTCCCCCGTTGCGGGCTAGTGCACATATGCCCGTCAACAGTACCACTCACATGAAGACAAGTTTTCAGCCACTGGTTGAATGTCATTATGATCCCGAACTACTTCTACTGCTACTACAGTTTGCAATTTTACTGAATTGACACAAGTGAAGTTTATCCCCATTAGTTCATAGTTTTCTTTAGCCATGAGTTTGGCCATAACTAGTCCTTTTACTAGCTTAGTGAGCTTGACCTCTATATCAAACTAAATGAGCTTAGCAATCAATTTAGCTCTATTTCCATCAATGCCAGGCTGAGTCAAAACATCCCTTACAGTAGCTAAAGGGACATAGGAAAGAAATTTTGCATGGAGAATGTAAATCTTGAAGGTCTTCAATGACTTGATGAGAGCATAAGCATGTTTCTCAATTGGATCATACTTCAGCACAACATCCCTCAACGTCTTGCTGAAGAATGCAATTAGATGATCGAGACCCTCATCATCTTTTTGTAATAGCATAGCTGCCATTGTGTCATAGGATGCAAAGGAGAAGATATAAAAACTCTTGGTATAGTCTGAACTATTTAGGGTTGGGGCTTCCATGATAGCCTTCTTGATGTCTTCGAAAGAGCTTCTTGCCTAGTAAGTCCATTTTATTTCTGCATCCTTTTTCAGCATGGCTGTTATGTGTTTTACCAGCTCAAATAAATTAGGGATGAACCTCCTGAAAAAAATTATCTTACCCGAAAAGTACTGAATATCCCTTTTTGACCTAGGTATGGACAACTTCTGGATTGCTTCCACCCTTACCGGATCAATCTTTACACCTTTAACTGAGGCTATGTGGCCTAGAATTTTTCCCTCACTGAGTGCAAATTGGGACTTCTTAGGGTTGAGTGATATCCCAAACCTCTTGCACTTCAAAAATACCCTCCTCCAGTGCTACAAATGGTCATGATGGCCGTGAGAGTAAACAGTTAGGTCATCCAAGTATATAAGCACAAATTTATCTTTCAATCCTACAAAAGCTAAGTACATGGCTCTGTGAAAAGTATCTCCAACATTTATTAGCCCAAATGGCATTTTAGCATACATGAAATTTCCACAGGGGGTGGTAAATGCAGTCTTCTCTTGGTCATCATGGTGTACAACAACTTGGTTGTATCAAGAGAAGCCATCCAGAAATTACATGACACTAGCCCCTAAGACTCTTTGAAACAGGTGTTCCATCTTGGGTAGTGGATAGTTGTCTTTTTTGGAGCATTTGTTCAGGTTTCTAAAATCCACACACAACTTGATCTCCCCGTTCTTCTTCCTTACCACCACCAAGTTTGCAATCCACTTGGAATACCTAAAGGGGATTATGATTTTGGGTTTGAGGAGCTTATGGAATTCTTTTTCAATTACAGGTAGTAAGAGAGGACTGATGGATCTCATCTTCTGTTTGAAAGGGATGGTGTCCTTCTCCAAAGGAATCTTGTGTTGGATTATATTGGTGTCATAGGTTTTCAGGTCACTGTACTCCTAGGAAAAGATATCAACAAATTATTTTATCAGGTTGCAAAATTTGGACCTCTGATCAACAGACAACTCAGTGGACATATTTATAAGTTTTGGATGGCTTTAGCTACCTACATTTTTCTCTTGTATAGCAGGGTCTTTCTCCTTTTTGGAAGGATTGAAAGGGATTTCATTATGATCAAAAAGCTCTTCCAAAGGTACTAGACCCTGAGGTATATAATTGCTGGGTAATCAGACAATATTCTGATCAACTAGTTTATCTTTCAACTTGAGCTATTGGGATTCTTCCATGTTTAGGTTTTCCTGATCTATATGTATATCAGATAATTAATCTACTAGCTGAAGGAATTCACTAAGATCATCATCATTCTCAAACACCTTCCAAAATTTTACATTATATGGAAGGGAAGGTCTGTACTTGACTTGAACATCATAGCTGATCTTAGGAGGTAAAGGAGGAACAAACAGACTTGCAAAGACAGCCATGGAATCAGCTAGGTGATTCAAAGCCCTGGTTATATATGACAGTTCAAAAAACATAAAGGAGTCTCTGAGTTTCGATACCTCTTCCCTATAGGCCTTTAGTCTGACATTCTTTGCTTGAAAAGTGTTGTTGACCTACTGTATAATAAGGTCTACATCTCCAAACATTCTCATGCACATGATCCCCATATCCTTGGTAGCTTTAACTCCTAGCAGGAAGGCTTCATATTCTGCTATATTGTTAGTGGTTTTAATGTCAAGCTTATAAGATAAATGAATATTCTCTTTGGATGGAAAGATCAATACTAGATTTGCACCTTCTGAGTTTTGAGTGCTAGCCCCATCAAAATACATGTTCCAGACTACTGTGGTCACTTCTTCAGGCTGCTGATAGGTGGGCTTGGTGAGATGGACTAGTGTTTGCTGAGGATCATCTATTTGCAAAATGCATGACCCAAAATCAGTGTCTACTGTATAGATGGGGTGGTTCATTGAATTCCTTTCATTGCTTATGATGTAGGAAATTTGATTCTCTCTGTAAAGCCTCTTGGTCTCTCCTCCAAACATTGGGATTGTAGAATATGTAAGGTCCATCTGAAGGGTGTCACCTAGCCTTTTACTCCATGATTGAGACAACAAGAGACCAAATTTGGGAGGGATATTAGCCACTACAATGTCCATCATGATGCGTTTTGAAGGTAGCTGAGATAGGTTTATCACAAGGTATTTGATGAGGCCGAAGCACTTGACCTTTCTGGAATCAAAGGAGAACAAATCATGGTAGGGATTTGTAATGTTGAGACCAAGCTCATCCATAACAGCCTTTGGCACTAGGTTATGGGAAGCTCCTGAGTCTAGCAGACAATTATGAAGGACTTTATCATGGATATTCAAGGATATGTAGAAAGGTGGGCATGAATCCTTTAGGTCTTCGATCATAGGGCCTAGGGTTACAATAGGTTTATCATCTTGCAGATTTACAAAGTTGGTATCAATATGTATCTTTGGATGAAGAGAATTCAGTATGGAAGATTTGAATGCATCATTTTTCATTAGCTTGATTAATGGGAAAGGGATCTTCAATTTCTGAATCTCTGACTCAAGGTTGAAAGAATAATGCAGTCTATCAGGAAACCTTACCTCATGTACTGGAGCTTTGAGTTGGACATGATTAGGGCTTGATGAAGGTGCTGGTTTTTGCAATGGTTTGGAAATGACTGCCATTTTCTTTGGTAAAATATTATCCTTTTTAGCTAGTGCATCAAGTTGTTTCATAGGAACAACATTCTTTGTAAGGGGAGAAACCAGCCTGGACCTTAGATTATACCCCACTTGACCACCATCCTGATATACTACTTCTTCACTGATCTTCTCATTAATTAGGGCTTCCTTATATTCTGCCTATGCAATAAAAGAATAGTCAAATTAATCTTCCATGCAATGGATGTTGTCTTTAGCCTCTCCTTATTCCTCAATGAATTCTGGTTCTTCTTCTAGTACAACATTCTGAAAAGGAGCTCTGATTCTCTAATATTCTCCTTGGTTCCTTTCCCTTCCGAGGATCTGAACTGGGGGGTTGCCTCTTCTGTAAGGGACAAAATTAGGGTTTTGAGGAACAAAATCACTTCTCCCTTTACCTCTTACAGGTATCTTTCCTCGGTCCTTTATTTTAGATATTTTAGTAGTCAAGTTATCTAACAGTTTGGTCATTTTGTCAATCTTTTTCTCTAATGAAAAATCCCCAAGAGGGTCTTTTGGCTGCTTCTTCCTATCTATATTTCCTTTGACTTTTTTGAAATTCCACAATGTTAGATTCTACCTCTAGGGTAGCATCCTACATGAGTGATAAGGAGGCAGACCTCCTTTCTCTGAGAAGCAGGCAGAAATCAGAGTCAAAGGAATTTGCATAATTTATCTTGGCCAAGGTATCAATGGGCTTGATTTTAGTGGGGATATTGGTGTACATATTGTTGAAACTCTTGGTGAAGTTGGAGACAGACTCCCCATTCTCTCTTTTGAAGTTGCTAAACTTGGTGAAATAGTAGAGGTGGTCTCTCCTCTCTCCCCAATGCTTTATAAAGATGTCATCTATGGCTTCAATGCCTGCTACTGATCTAGTAGGTAGTTCTTTGAACCATTTCCTAGATTGACCATCTAGGATTTGTACAAAAACCCTAGTCCACACATCTTCTTGTTCTATATTAATGTTCTCAGCATAACTATAAAATGCCCCTAGATGTTCTTCAGCTGTGAAATCTCCCTCTCTTATGAATTTAGGCATGTACTTGAGATAGTCTCTGGTGGGTATGGTCGAGAGGGGGTTAGGCAAATTTGTGGGGGCATACCTAGCTACCAGGATCCTTTCCATTTTGGTCATCGGATGGGAAGCCATATTGGAAATGGGTATGGAAAGGGTGGAGGAAGGTAGTACTAATGTAGGTAGTAGCTGAAAAATTCATGGTGGTAAACTTATCCCAGTGGAGTCACCAGGGATTGGATCTTCAGAAGTAGCAGTGCTTGAAGATGCCCAAACCCTAAAATTTTCTGATGTATTTATATATTCCTGAGAATTAAGTGTTTCAATAGAAGAATTAATAGAAGAAATATTTCTTGAAATACCTGATGTAGCTTCCTTTGTAGCACTGCTGGTCTTCCTTAGTGAATCCCTAGCTCTTCTCAAAATTTCTTCTGGATCTGAAACCGATGTTGCTAGTGGCCCTTGAGGGTTTTCTATGGTACTTGGTCTTCTTGAAGCCACCTTATTTCAATGGAGTCACCATATAGATGATTAAAACTAGAATAGTTTCAAATATTTGTCTATCATCAAAGCAAGGATCTATGTCATCTCCCACGGAAGCTGAGCTTCACTCTCCTCTCCCCAGCAATGACGCCAATTTGTTATCACTCTAGGAAACTCCACTAGGTTACAGCTCAAGGATGCCTGGTAGCTTAAATGTTTTTATGGTTTTCTAAGTGGATCAAGTCAAGTGACTTATAGGACCTCACACTCTCAAGACATGAATGAAACTCAAAGAGGGATAAGGATTCTAATTACCACTGTTCAGATGTGGACAATATGGTGCAGAGATGAAGAACTTATTATGCTGGCAGATTCATACATAAAATAGATATATATAAATGGCTAATCATGACAAGGAAATCACTTACAATTCAAATTATCAATATGCCAATAGGATGACAGCTATCAGACATCAATTAACCTAAATAAAACCTGAATAACACATTCAAGCATAAGCACAGAATAGACAGAAAATGGAAGCTAGACATATGATAACAAAAGAGCTTATATTAGATGATGAGCAATATGAGAAGCTTGACAATAGCAATGGTATACAAGTCCCTGAAGTCGAACCCTTTCAATTAAATAAGTCTTAGGCTTTATAGCCTTTATAAAAATATTCAGATCCTGAAAAATTGGATCTGATTTACTAAAAATAGACAAAATAATTGTTTTTGCATAATTAGGTCAAAAAACCTTAATTTAACTACTAGTCTAACTAACTGTATAATTCATTCACTGTTTGAACTTTTTGATAACTAAAGTAAGTACTGGAAATCACTGCCATTGGTCCTCTGCTCGTTAAGTCACTGTTTCACTTTGACACTTGAGTGTTGGTGACCTTTTCTTCTTTTATGTCACAGCAAAACTGAGGCATACCTTCCCTGATTTTTTCTTCAGCATCCTTCATCTTTATACTTCATCCTTGAGCTATCCATGTTCGCCCAAAACTAGTCCTTCATATCAAAATTTGATCCTATGCCTCTTTCTGATTTTGGTGGTTAAGAGGCCAAAATATCAAAACTATTAGCTGCCAAAAGTGGTGCTTTCGGTGGCTAATGAACTGCCTCAGTGTCCTCCTAAGCCACCGAAAGCCCTATTCTTCAAAAATTCTTAAGTCACCTCCAAAATTGTTCTTTCAAGTTTGTCTTATTATATTTCTTCTTCAGCAGGCTCTATGTTGGGAAGGCTAACAACAGTCTAGCTTACTTCTGGGGGCTGAAGGCTTACTGCAGATTCAGCTAGGGTTTCCAGGGTGAGGTGAGTGATAGGGTTTAGCCTGGCCTCCTTCACCTGTAGTCTCTAAATCCTAATCATTCTATAAATCCTAGTGTTGTCCTTCATGTATCTTAGGTTTCTTCTTTTCAGCAAGATATACATTCCTCTCATCTCCAGGACAAAATTGTGTAGCTACTTATTCCTCTTGGTCAAGATGTCATTATTCCTCTTTATCTCCCTGACCAAAATTTCCATCTCATATAGTTCCCTCAGGAACTGATTTATCCTTTGAGTGTTGGTCTTGCTAGAGGAATCCTTCTCTCTTGTTTCATCTTGCTCTTTTGGTGTAGGTGATGGGAGTTCTTCAAATCTCTACTAGAAATTGCAATGCTAGGTCTATACCTTCCTCTTTTTCCTCTTCTGAATATGATTAGGGTAGGTTCAAGATGTTCCCACTGTGTGTTGTAACTTCCTGGCCCTTTTCATTGAAATCCAAGTTTCTTTTGGCCTTCTTGGCATTGGAAGAGGAAGGAAGTTGTTCTGCTATTGTTGGGGATACAGCCCTTCTCTTCCTTTTCCCACTCCTTGGTATGCTAGAATTTTTAGTAGGAGACTTCCCCTTTTCTTCTGGCTAGAGGCTTGTTTCAAAACCATTCCAAAATAAGAAATCATCCCTAAATAAGAAATCATCCCATCCTTTGCTATGGTGGTTTTAAACCACTTCTCTCCTATGCTAGGGAGTTTAGTCACTTCAGTAATTAGAGTTTCATCTATCAAGAATTGTTCTTTGTCTATGACTACCTTGGAGCCATCAAAAGAGAGAGAAAATGCCTCAGCCACCTGTTGGTGTGAACCTTGAATCTTCTCACAAAACCTATAGCAGCCAGCATCCTTGAAAAATTGGCAAACTTCTGGATGTGCCTCCAGGTAGCTGGTGTCTCCCAACTCTTTCTTGAGAGGAGGCCCTCCCTTATTCATTTGCTGAATGTCACTCCTGGGTACCTACAATAATCAACTCAAGCTCTATGGAATAGTGTTTTTAGCAGGCTTCCTCTCAGAGATGGTTTTCTGGTGGTGAGAAATGCTAAATTCGAAGGTGGAGTGTACTAAAGAATGGGAACTGATTATGAGGTATTTCAACTGCATGATTGATGCTTAGGTCAGAGGGTGATGGATCTATTTGATCTTTTCAAGACCCCTTCCCAACAATCATGTTAAAATCAACCTTGATACCCATTAGGAATTGTCTACAGTTCTTTGGAAAGATGGAGGGAGAAGGAGGGTTTCAAATCACATCAGTCCTTATCAGTTTAACAACAACCTCATTAGTAATTTCATCATGCCTTGATGTAGCCTCTTGTACTTTCGGTGTTTTATCACGCCCTTTGATGATTGTTGTTTTGTTGATGGGCTCTGATTTGATAGGTTTCTAACCATTTCTTTATTTTTACCTTTTTGATGATTAAGGGCCTTCAGGAATTTTTTTGCTAGCCACTAAAAACAAGGCTTTAATTAGCTAATGAAATGTTGACCTTTTCACCCAAGCCACCAAAACCATTTTCCCAATGTCGCTGTAGAACTCAGCTTTCGGTGGATAGTGGTCTCTCTGGATATCCCTTTTAACCTCCGAAAGACTGGCCTTTCAGTGGCTAATGAAACATCAGAGCTTTCGTCTAAGCCACCGAAACCGATTTTTCCCTAATTATTTTTTCCTGCTTTCGATGGTTAACTCCCTTCTTGGACTTTTCACTAAGCTACCGAAAGAAACACTTTTTCGGTGGCTAATGAGTTGTTTGAAGTCTCACCTAAGACACCAAAAGTGATTTTACCATTTATTCGATGGGGACCCCTTTCGGTGGTTAACCTTTATCCTGCATTAAACTGTTAGCTACCGAAAGTAAATCCTTTCGGTGGCTAATGAGCTGCTAAGAACCCCTCCTAAGCGACCGAAAGCTAAAACTTCCAATTTCCTCAACCATAACAAAACCATAGACCCTCAATTTGTTAGTCATATTTAAATCTTTCATAACATGACTCGAATTCTTCATAGTATCAAAAAGAAATTTATTTTGGGATATAATAGATCTAGTTCATAGATAACAAACAAAAGCACATTGATATCCATATGCACTACATCAGAGAGCTTGTGCATCATGGTACCATTGTTCTACTCTTATGTGCATCTTCAAAACAAGTAGTAGACATCTTCACCAAAGTTTTTTGTGAGAAGAGCTACAGCAATCTAAAATCACTCTTGGGAATTTCTGATCATGTTGTGAAGCATGATTGATGACAAGATTTGCAAATTTTGTTTCATGTCCATGTTTAAGGGAGGATTTTTCCCACTGGGTTTTTGGCTCTTTCCTTGGTTGTATGGACAAGCAGTATGCAAAGGGTGACTAAGCCTTATTTCTACGCCCTATAGTTTTATGATATTTACTCATACAATTAGGCTTAAGGGGGGGTGTTAGAATAATCAACCCATAGTTACCTACATTTGACATTAATTAATCATTTTTGTCTTATTACCTATATTTGTAGATTCGATTCTATGCTAGTTGTCTTCCACATGTCCTAGAAGTCAACACATGCTAAAAATGGGTCATGGTGCACTTGGAAAACATCCTAGAAACCAATTTTAGAAATTCTTCTTTTATTCTTGGCTACGAAAGTGCATTTCTTATTTTTCTAAAAGCGGCCTTGATTTACATTAGTTTTAAGGCAAAAGGGAAAGCTAGTCTGGGTGTAACTACCTTGTTTTTTTCCCACATCATCCTCCCTCTTTTTCTCCAATTAAAAGCATGCATGAGTTTTATTTCCATCACTCTTTACCTGTCCCACTTGCTTTAAAAAATTTGTGAGCATCTTCATAGATTTGGAAACTGTTTTATGCACCTATGGGTGATTTTAGTAGTTTTGGTAAGCCTACTTTTTGACCAACTCGAATAGCATCCTGTTGTAGGTACAATAGATCCAATTTTATTCTTACACAGAAGCCCAATCACACATACAAAGGTAACTTGGTAAAATCCTTTCTAATATTTGTTGGCTTCTATTACATTTTTCTTGAACTTTGGGATTCCCTAACTTAGCCGAAATTCACCAAAAATCCATGCTTGATTTGTGTGTTTTTTAAGTGCGGAAAGTTAGTTTCTTTTGGGATTGATTTGAGATCCCGCAACCCGGAACCCGTAAGTTATAGAATGGGGTATTTTTAGAGTTAAATGTAATAAAAATTTTGATCCCGCAACCCGCATCCCACAAATGCGGAATGTGGGATGCGGAAGATTTTTGATAGTTATGATTTGGGCAACCCGCAACCCGCATCCCGCAGAAATGAGGAATGCGGAGAGCGGGCTATCGTTTGTTATATCATTTGGTTTGCATGTTCCACAACCTACATCCCACAAAATGTGGAATGTAGGATGCAGAGAGTATTAAATAAACTTTTGTTGTTTTGCGATTCCACACTCCACATCCCACAAAATGCGGAATGCGGGTTAAAGAATTATTAATAAAATTTTCATTTTACATTTTAATCCCGCTCCCCGCAAAATCTAATCTTGACCGTTGTTTTCATCCTCATCCTACAGTTTGAATAATTTCCTGTGAAGTATATATATGTTCGTATTATTCATGATTTCTTCACTGTTTTACCACTGTAACTTGCTGCGTTGTGTGAATTTACCTTTAGATTTTTACCAAGGTATTTGTCCAGTATTCACTCCGGTTTCAGGTTGGTTATCAAGTCTCCTTTCCAGAATCAAATTTTTTACTGATTGTTTCTTCATAAATTAGTTTTAACTTCTAGTCCATGCATTCAACAAAACATGGGAACATCCAAAACACCTCGAATTACCCGGTGCAAAAACCTCCAAAAAGACATGCTTACCAAAGACTTGAATTTTGGTGTCTTCTCCGAAACTAGTGGCCGATGTCGATGTAATTGTAACTTCAGAATGTATTCATCCATATATATTATGTATTGTACCCCGATATTTATTCCAGGTTGTGTCTGTAATGTATTTGAGTCATGTCATACCCCGATGTTTGTTTCGGTAAGTTTCTATAGTATAAACAAGCCAAGTCAAGTCATTGTGGGTAACCCTCCTATTCGTCAAGGGTTAAAGTCCTCACAGTTGTGGGACCCTAGGGTTATTTGACTATCCTATATAATTCTACCCTAGGTGAGTCATTGTAATTCAGGGAAATAGTCCCCACCATTTTTTTAAGGATAAACCTCCTTGTTGGTCAGAGGAGGCAAACTCCCCATAAGTTGTGGGGCACTAGGGTTATTAGACACTCCTAGAGATGTCGGCCCTAGTAAGTAATTGCTAAGTGAGGCAAACATGTTGCAGTGGGTTTCAAGTGAGCAAAATAATATAAATAGAGAGTGAGTCTCTCTATTTATCACACACACACTCACTCATTGGGGTGCATGAGTGAGAGGAGAAGTTGCTGGGACAAGAGAGAGACTACTGCTGTTAGGAGATCATCTTTATGTTTTCATGTTTTACTTTTTGTGCTACTTCTATCTCTGAGGAAGTTGCAGGTTTTTCTCCTTTATGGTTTCCTAGAGGAAAATTATTTTTGTCTCTTGTCTCTTGTGTTTCATTACTGTGCATGTTATTCTCTCAGTTAAAGATCCTAAGATCATAATGCTAGCTTGAATGATAAAAATCTAACATGGAATTAGAGCTAACTTGAGAAGAAGACATTGTGCAGATGCAGAAGCTAAGGATTCTTAATTTTTGGGTCTCTCTCCACAATCCATCAGCAAAGGTATTCTAGGATGACTCTCCATTGAAGGACGCATCTTTCTGTCGAAATGGAATTCAATTCCGGACATTTTCAGTTTTCGATGTGGGAAATTAGGGCTTCTTGCAAAAGATTAATTTTTGAGTGAGCCCAACATAGGATTTCTCTCCTCATCAAAATCGAATTTTAGAGACCTGGGTCAATTTTTTTGGTTGGGTGAAACTTCAGGAAAGTCAAACCCTAGGTTGACCCCAAGATGGAAAAAACCCCTAAATACTAAAACTGATAAGTTTTGGTACATTCACTATATCTTGAGATTGGAGAAGTATCAGGAGAAAAAAATTGTAGAGACCGAAGACAAAATATTGATGTACACTGTGTCAAAAATTCAGCTTCAGATTCACTTTAATCTAAGAGTTATGATCCCTCCATGTTAGGGTTCCAACCTCTTCCCAAATTCATCCCTAAACAGGACACCTGGGGGGGATTGTTATATCGTGGGATACAAAGGTACAAATGAAATTTATGAAGATGTTTCAGAAAGGGAACAGATTGTAAATTCTATGGTCCATGTTTCAGACTCAAAATATGAACCAGTGACACATGGAAGTCCGTACAACTTCATTGTTCTGAATAGTCCTGTAACATGTCAACTTGGGAAAATGATCATAAGTACCAATTGGTGAAACACATTCTGATGAAACCTGTGTTGTTGGATCCAGGACATGAGAGGATACCATAGTGTGAAGTTTCAAACACAATGAAGTAATAATTTCAGAGATACCACAGAAATAGTAACAAGAATTTCTGGAGAAGAAATTGGAAAACTAGGGCTTCTTGTTCTAGGAGCTTCCCTCGATTGTTTTCAAAAAAGGAGTACATTGGAAAGCTCAAATTGAAGAGATATATATTTCTATATAATAATATTTGAAATATTCCAAGTTTTTAAATTAGGGTTTCTCTGACAAACCCAAGATCAGCTAGCTCTGGAACCAGGACGGACACCTCAAACCGGTAAGATCTAATCTTTTACTATTTGCATTTGAGGTTCTCATTTCAAAGTGATCTATCACATCAGCTTGATGATAAGCTTGGTGAAGTTGACAACTTCCAAGAATGGAAGTATTTGATCTCTCTGAAGAAAATGAATTGGACACCTACATAAGAAGAGAGGTTCCAGTTCCAGAGGGAGATGAGGCTCAATGCCTTACACAAGAAGAACTTGGTCAAGGCCAAGAAGATCATTGCTGATTCAGTCACGGATCAAATTGTGCCACAAGTGTCTCCCCTAAAGACATCGAAGATGTTTGATTCCTTGACCATGCTATTTGAAGGGAATAACATAAATCGGAATATGACTATGAGAAAACAGTTGAAGAATGTGAATATCCAGAATGCAGAGACCATACAGTGATACTTTCAAAGGGTCTCTCAAATCAAAGAACAACTTGTAGTAGTAGAAGAAGAAGTGGAGAATGCAGAAGTGGTGATAGCCACCTTGAATGGTCTCCCAGGATCACGGGATTCATTCATGCAAGGAATGTGTGCCAGAAGGAAGTGATTACTTTCAACAGACTCTGGGAAGAAGAAGAAGCTCGACTCATAATAAGAGAAGAGAAGATGGGAGAAACTGAAGATCAAGCTCTCACCATCCAAAGAAGATCCCTCAACCAGTGAGGAATATGAAGATCTCAACTCTTGAAAAAATTCGTATCCACCTTAAAATTTGGATAAGGAATGATGCTATTATGAGTAAAGAAGACGATGAAGCTGAAGGCTCAAGCATGAGTCTACCCACGAAACAAATAAAGATAAGTATTCAATTGGCATTTCATAATATTGTTTTGTCATGCATTTGTTTATATTCAGTTGATGTATTATGCATGATAGAATGTTTGAATTAATGACAATATACTACTAATATGCATGTGATGGGTAAGTAGCTCATGGTGCTATACAACTCTCCATTGCTACTTATCTAGAATGAAACCTCTTTGCTGACATATTGGATTAGTGCACAATCTCAATGTTGTCCTGGTAGAGATGGAAGGCATCTAGAAAGTTTCTGTGAGATATGGATGAATGTTGTATTGGATAAAGTAGTTGCATGATCATATATTTATGCATAAGAACTTCCCAGTATGAATATTCCTTATGAAATGTTTCTAACCATACAAATTCATTTGACTTGTAGGAAAGATCGCATACATAATTGCATACAAGAAAAGAAGAATGAGACTTGTTCCGAAGAACAAGTGACGACAGTTCAATATGAAGAATAATATGAAGAATATAACGACATCATTGATGTATAACCTTCCAACCATGAAGAAGTAACCAAGAATAAAGGAAAGACCAGTTCAAGAAGAATGATGTCTAGGATGCGGTATCAATACATGAAGGAAAGTTCATAGTTCCATCATGCAGTAGATGGAAACATCGTGGGATACAAGGCATAGACTACAAAGAGAAATTTGCAGCCAGTGAGAGTTGAGACACATGACAAGCAGAATCATGTGTGCAAATAAAAGAAGGCCTTGTATGAGTTTAGAAGACACCCATGCGATAACACATACATGATGAGATTGATGAAGATCTTAACCTTTGATACAAGGTTGATTATGAAAGTCTATACACTAGATGGATACATAGAATATTAGTAGCATAGGAAGTTACTTGTTACTCCAATACAGAATGTTTCAGTGCATAGAGTATGGAAGAGAGAGGGAGTATGATGCTTCGCTTCAGAGGGAGTGACTACATAATATATTGAGGTTCGACATGGTATGTCAGGATGGATAGATTACTGATGACTCTAGGATTTACTAAGAGTAAAGTGGATTCCAACCTTTCCTTCAAGGTTGAAGGCAGAATACCAGCGATGCTCCTGTTCTGTGTTGATGCACTATTTTCAAGACATGGAGGTGTGGCAGAATATGGATGGAATCTTCCTTGGACAAGGGAAGTATGTAGTAGAGATCCTGAAGAGGTTCAAGATGATGGACTGCAAGGCCATGACCACACCTATGGCATCGAACATGAAGCTATTGAATGATTCTTCATCAGAGATTGTTGATGCTATGATGTATCGTCAGATGATTGGGTCCTTGATGTACCTGATGAATACAAGACAATATATTTGCTTTGCTATGAACACCTTGAGCTAGTTTCTGACAGATCTGAGACATGTTCACTTGATTGCTGCAAAGCATATTCTGAGGTATCCGAGGGGTACAATTGATTATAGGCTCAAGTATGAGGCAAATCAAAAGATTAACTTCGAGATTTATGTTGATTTAGATTGGGCAGGAAGTTCCATCGATAGGAAGAGCACTTCAGGGTGCTGCTTCAGTATGGGATAAAGTGTGATCTCTTGGTTTAACAAGAAGCAGTCCTATGTGACACTGGGTATAGCTGAAGTAGAGTATGTTGCAGCTTGTTCAGCTAGTGATGAGGCAGTATAGCTGAGGAAGCTACTGTCTGATTTATTTGATCTCTAGTTGATTCTACTTGTATACATTGTGACAACCAAAGCTGTGTGAAGTTGTCAAAGAACTCGGTGTTCCATGACAAGTCGAAGGATATTGAGATCAAGTATCACTATATCATGGATATGGTGCAGAGGGGAGCAGTTAAGCTCTAGTATGTTGCGACGAACAAATAGATAGCTTATGTGTTGACAAAGGCATTGGCTAAGGTGAAGTTTGAGTACTTCAGGGAGAAGCTTGGTGTTCTCCAGATCGAGGTTACCTCCAAGGGGAAATGATGAGACATAGAGACATTCTGACATGGTGAGAGGATTGGTTCCTTCCATGCTCAGATGTAATGGCTGAACCATTCTATCATGGTGAGAGGATTGGTTCCTTCCATGTGAGATGTGAGTCCTGAGACATTCTGATGTTACTATAGGATTAGTTCCTACATGATCAGAAGTAAGCGCTGAATGCCATTCTGGGAATGGAGGCACCTGGTCAGTTACCAGGTAGCTTAGTCTGGGACTGGGGGCCATTCGGATATGACTGTAGGATTGGTTCTTACATGATAATATGTGAGTGCATGCCCTTTCGAACATGCATGTTGTATTGGTTCCTCACATGTGTCGAATGTAAGTCTAGAGCCTTTTCAAACATGCATGTTGGATTGGTTCCTCGCATGTGTCGAATGTAAGTGCAGAGCCTTTTTGAACATGCATGTTGGATTGGTTCCTCGCATGTGTTGAATATAAGTGTTGAGCCTTTTTAACATTGGTTGTGAGATATAAGTGTAGAGACTTTCGGCATGGAGGATTGGTTCCTCGCATGGCCGAGTGTATGTGCTAATCCATTCCGACATTGGTTGATGGATGTGAGTGTTGGGCCTTTCTGATAGGGTTGTGGGAGGTGTTCCCACATGGTCAGATGTGAGTGTTGGGCGTGCCTTTCTAATATGATTATAGGATTGGTTCCTACATGATTAGATATAAGTGTTGGGTAGACCATTCTGACTTAGGGTGAGATATAAGTGCTGGAAGAAGACCTACATGGAGGCTAGGGCTACAACCAGCATGAAAAAGTGTTGGCTTTGTAGAACTTCCTATGATAAGAAGAATCAAGAGATAGCACCTATGATGATGATAAAGTAGATATGTTCCAGACCAAAGATGATCCAGATCGAGTGATGATCCAAATCTAGTGATGGTGATCCAGATCGAGTGATGATCCAGATCCAGTGATGATGATCTAGGTCGAGTGGTGATCCCTATCTGATGATGAAGATGAATTGAAGATGAATATGACTTGGAGATGGAGATGAATTGAAGGTGAATATGACAAGGACTTGATGATGATATAGATGATACAGAGAAGAAGACTTGTACAGATAAATTGTGTCGAGAGAATACATTCCTAGTTAAGAGGGAGTGTTGATGTAATTGTAACTTTGGAATGTATTCATTTGTATATCTTATGTATTGTACCCCAATGTTTATTTTGGGATGTGTCTGTAATGTATTTGAGTGATGTCATACCTTGATGTTTATTCTGGGAAGTTTCAATAATATAAGAAAGTCATGTCAAGTCATTGTGGGTAACCCTCCTATTGGTCAAGGGTTAAAGTCCCCGCAGTTGTGGGGCCCTAGGGCTATTAGACTATCCTAGAGAAGTCAACCCTAGGTGATTCATTGTAAGTCAGGGAAATAGTCCCCACCATTGTGTTAAGGATAAACCTCCTTGTTGGTCAGAGGAGGCAAAGTCCCCACAAGTTGTAGGGCACCAGGGTTATTAGACACTCCTAGAGATGTCAGCTCTAGTAAGTAATTTTTAAGTGAGGCCGACATGTTGGAGTGGGTTTCAAGTGAACGAAAGAATATAAATAGAGAGTGAGTCTCTCTATTTATCACATAGACACTCACTCATTGTGGCACATGAGTGAGAGGAGAAGTTACTGTGACAAGAGAGAGAATATTGTTGTCAGGAGATCATCTTTATGTTTTTGGGTTTTACTTTTGGTGTTGATTCTATCTCTGAGGAAGTTGCGGGGTTTTCTCCTTTATGGTTTCCCTGAGGAAAATTATTTGTGTCTCTTGTCTCTTGTGTTTTATTGGTGTGCATGTTATTCTCTCCATTAAAGATCCTAAGATAATAATGCTAGCTTGAATGATAAAAATCTATTAGCTGGGTTAGTGAAACCTACCAGTTGGACTGGTCCCAAGTTTACTCCATATTTGACAACAACAACCTTTTAGACTTTCAGGATGACCAATTCATTTATGAGAGAATTAGGGATTATGGAATCCATATGATTGCTGTGAGACTAGATGTCCTCCCATACAATAACACAGTCAAATGGATTATTGACCATGCTAATCCAAAAGACCATTCCTTTAACACTAATACTGGATTGCAATTGGCCAATTTCCGTTCTGAGACCTTTGTGAAAATTTACGCCCTCAAACCTTTTAAGTAGCTCCTTGATGCAGATTTTGTTAAAGCTAGCAAGTCTAGGTACAATTTTGACCAAATACTGAAGTCCTGGATGGCTGAACCTCATAAATTATCATAGAGAAAATATTAAATTTACCCCATTGAGTGGTTGAAGGAACCTTATTCCCTTCTTGCAACAATGTTGTGCAGGCTCTACGGTCTTCCCAATTTCTCTTACTTCAAACAAGAATGGGCTCACATTTCCCACAATGTCAGAACTATGGGTGATTCCCTCCCTTGGGTTGCAATCCTATTATTAGAACCTAAAAATGCCATATAGTAATTCCCTAAAGCTACTGCCAAGAAGAATCCCAAATTCTTCTTCTTCACCTTCCTTGTGGATATCTTTTGCGCCGAGTTCTGCTATCCAAATATGGGATGGGATTGGGTATTACCAGCTCCACCTGTACACATTTATCATTCGGAGTTATGGGACACCAATTGTTTAAATAGGTTTTATGAAATCTATGAGAGTTTCCTCGATCGAGTTTATTTCCTAATTTTCAACAAGGAAGCTCCTGCAAAATCCCCTCATAGCCACAATGGGATATTGGTACGTCAGTGAGTCATTCACCTAGATAAAAAAATTTGGTAGCAATGCTTCTCATATGCTACCTAAGGTGGTGCTTGACAGGTTAGTACTTGAAGAAATTTCCTTTCAGACGGTCACTGAAGGGATTTATAAGAAATGTGAAGAACCTAAGAGGAAAGTCTAGCCCAATTTTCCTCTAACCCTTGGTTCCTTGAGCATACCTACTTCTACCTAGGTGATAGAAATTAGTGACCACATAATGTCACTCAAACTGGGTTTTGCTAATAAGAGGCAGCATGATCCCAAAGGTATTATTGATTTCCACCTCAAGCAGAATCACTTCAAAACAAGGTACACTCATGAGGAAACCCAAGATGAATTCATCTATCAGGGGGTTCATACTTTTTTCTAAAGTTTTGGAAAAGGAAAAAAGCAAAGAAGAACAAAGTCATATCCTACAGTACCAAAAGGAAATCAGGGACAGGGTTCGACATTACAGAGCTATGGAGCTGGACATTCAAGAAAATGTAATGAAAGACAAGGAAGAAAAGGAGGCTCTAGGATCCAATAACTTACCTATGGAAACCAGTTCAGCTACAGACAAAGGGAAAGGGCCCATGGAAGAAATCCCACAAGAATATGTTGATCAGCAGGTCAAGGCCTATTTACATACTTTGTAACAGATCAAATAGAAGTTGAGCAGAATGACTTCATTACTAGACACTCAAGAAATTACAATGCCATAGCCAACTGAAGCTACTCAGGTAATTACTATTGTTGAGAAGGATCAATATGAACAAAACCAGATTGAAGAAAAACCTTTCAAAAGGTTGATGGCCTCAGTTTCATCCATCCCTACTTCTACTATAGACTTGACACATTCAGAGGAGGAGGATGAAAGGATTTATCCTGGTCCTGTTACTGTAGAAGCTAGAAATGGTAATGATTTACATGATTTTATCAATCTATTTAATGGTAGCAATGACAATTATTCATCATCTCCCCCACAAATAAAACCCTCATCTTCATCCTTACTCCTCTCATCAACCATAACCTTATCTTCATTTTCTACTGGTTCTACTATGACACCATTTATGTCTCAGATTTATCAAGATGCCACATGTTTACCTAAATCTATTACACCTACTTTTGCGGATATTCCCATTCCATCATCCATTGTACCCCCAGTTTTCAATGTTCCACTGTATATTCCTTCTTTCAGCTTAGTATAATCCCATGTGCATGAGAAAATATCAGCACTATAACCTTCATCACTCAAAACCACTACCATGAAAGTTTCATCTATTGAAGCTTCTAATCCTAACATTTATTTAACCCTTGAAGTGACTCTTACCCAGAGTGTTCCTTCCTCTCCACCCACTTATCATGTTACTATGAGCATACCCTCTCACAGTACAACTCAAACCTCCTTTGTTATATCTACAGGTATTAATATACCCCCATTGATGATATGAGGGATGAGTTCAATGAATATTTTGTGATATCTCTAGGAGAATATCGTTATAGTCAAGCTGATAAATCAGTGGTGAAGAGGGGTAAAAAGAGAAGTAGGGATCAGAGTGATATGGACCTATCCTTGGAAAATGAGCTTGTATGGACCCAATGATCAGGTGATCCACAAGTGGATGCCACAGATGGTACATCTATTTTAGGAGCTTTTACAGGTGCCAATTTTGATGCTATGAACACTTTAATAGAGAATTTGACAAGCAGAAAGAAGAAATTGTCATCCTGAAGGAGGAACTGGAACAACTCAAGAGACAACATGAGAATAGGAATGATGAACTTCAACTAAAGAATGTTACTCTCCATGATGAGCTACATAGGGAAAATATTATTAATGTCACTTTGGTACAGAATGCAGCCTTGTTAGAAACATAGTATGAAGATGCAACTGCAAGTGCAGATTCATCCTCGTTTTCTAAATTTTCTCAGGAAGAATTCAAAGAGCTGGCTATTTGGACTAACAGGGAGCACCATGATTTGGTCAGTGAGTTGTTTAAAACCTTAGATAATATTTTTGAAACTCATATGAATTTTGAAAAAATGGTTGTTGTTATGGAAGATCTAGTTGAAAAGAGGCAGCAAGCTTCAAAGGATTATGACAAGGTCACAGACTGGCAAAGATACATGAAACATAAGACATATAATGTCACTTTCCTTACTAACTTCCAGTTCAAAAAAGTCAAGACTATCTTAAGAGCCTGGGAAAACTTAGATGAAACAATTGTTGAAGCCATAAAGAAGGCACAAGCCATTTGCAGCAGAAGGTGGTATGCAGCAGATAACATTATGGATGAATTATCTTTTCCTACAATGATTATTATTGAAAAAGCATGTCTGCTAGGACTAATGATTGAGCAAGTGGAGTAGAGAAGAGATGAAAAGGAGGAGAAGATCAAGAATCTTGACCATGTCAGCATACATGACACAGATCAGTTGATCAAACGACCCTTCGCAGTGGAAGGAAAGATTCACATCTACATTTGATTTTGGCATAAACTTGTAAAAAATGATATTGAAGATCACAAGTGCAATTCCCAGCTTGGCATTGAATCCGCCAGTTACTCTTATATTGAGGAATCACTATGTATTTGGAAAATGTGGAGAGATTTTATAGGATTTTCGTTTTGTTTAGGTTTTTGATCCCCTTTAGAGGGAAATTCATTCTTTCTTATAATTATTTAAGAGGTTCTTCTCGAATGTATCATGGACTTTTGACTTTTGGAGGAAGAAACATTGGTACAGGAGATCGAAAAACACCTCTCTTTTTATCAAGGTTTATGTACTTTCTTGCAAAATTATGAATAAATACAGTATTATTGTTTCTTATCTCTTGTATTTGATCTGATCGAATTTCTTTGACAAATCTCAATTTTCTTGTTTCAGATGATCAAATGGTGCTGTTATTCATTTGTAATTGATTAATTTGTTTGCTCATAACTGAGATTTCTCTTCGTTATTGGTTAATACATTGACAAATCTTTAAGGAATGTATTCTTTAACTGTCTTTATCTATTTGTGCAAGTGATTTAACAGTAAAATTTTTACAGCTTCTATGTTGGGTTTTCAACTAACATGTGTACATGCAGGTTATCTTACATGATTTAATATTGAGTTGCTTTTATTTAATTTTTATTAAACAATTGTTATTCGAGTGAGGATTTTTTCATCTCATTTACATTTCTATCAATGTGGTGAATTACTTGTTCTTCAAATACCTCAAGAAAACCTATAATCAAATCAACATCCTTTCCAAAGTAGTTTAGATCTAGATTAGGTTCCCTTTCCTGGTTAATTTTAAGTTTTCCTTTTCTTTATATTAACTACCTTGTTTTCCAATCTGGGAAACAGATCCTCTATGGATCAAATCCATACAAGCCAGCAGAGGCTACAAAGTATCCACGGGAGATGACTACCTCATACAGCTTGAGGATAAAGCAATACTTGCATGGGATTGATTGAAGCCTTTGGGTGAGTTTTCTCCATTTTTTGTAAGCCTTAAACACCCCTTTCCAACCATATACATAGTTGGGGCTTCAACAAATGGTGCTAGAAGGAGGGCCAACACATCATGCCTAAACGAAATACTCAAACACCTCCTCCATCAAGATATTCGATTATTACTAGTAGTCACACCCATGCATCTACATCAAGGGAAAAAATAGCACAGGGTTCAGATGCAGTCCCATCTACCCCTGGATAAGAGAAGACTACCCCATCAGACAGATACATTCTCGTATCACCCATCCTAGGACCCATAACAATTGAACAGCTGTTGAAGGGTAGTTCCCATAATGTTGCTGAGATCGAAAGACGGTTCACTAAAGAACATCCAACCCAGAATCTTCCCCAAGACAATAATCAAGATAATCTAAGCTCAGGTGACCAAAACACTGAATGACAGTGTGACCTTTTAAGTGAACCACCTAACCCTTGGTTATATCTAGATTCTCTTTTTCAGGAGTCGTCTACTCGTCGATATAGTATCCGGGAAAGAGGAACACCCCCATCTCCTCCCTCATCTTCATATTCCTCATAAAAATCATCAGATTTTGAATCCTCGGACTCATCTGCAGAATCTACGCCTATGGCTGACGAACACCATAACGATCCTTGGTTAGATGGGGATGCTATGTCTATTCTAGGTGATCAGCACAGGTTTCCTAAAAACCCTGAGAAGTGGCTTCCAAAATTTAATCAAGATGATAAAATCTTTGTGGAATACCACATCAAATCCTTCATGCAAGCCATCAAACTTAGCAATGCCATACATGAAGGCATGGTTTGTAGAATGTTCCCTTATACGTTTGAGGGAAAGGATTCTACCTGGTATTTTTCCTTGGAAGCTAGTTCCATCCCATCATGGTATGTGTTTTCTGAACTCTTCACTCAAAAGTTTGGGGATGAAAATACCCCAGAGAAGTTAGTCATAGAGCTTTCTTCCATGAAGGCTAAGGGTAAAGAAAGAGTAAAAGATTACAATCACTGGTTTTCATATTTAAAGAATAGAATCCAAGGTACGGTACTTTCTGTTGGGGAATTACTGGTATCATACTATATTAAGGGTCTCCCAAAGCAAATAGCCATATGGGTTAAAAGGGCCCATAAGGATTCCTTGCAAGACGCCTTCTCTGAAGCCATACAAGTCAAAAGGGATATGTTATCTCTCAAGGACAACCCTGACACCACATCTGAGCAAGAATCTACCTTGCGTAGGAAAAGTGAAAATTCCCCTAAACCCACTACTACCAATCAAGATCCATTTGATATGAGTGAAGTGAATAAGCTCTTCCAAAGAATGTCTAACGAGATGGTATATCTCAAGAAAACAAGCAATGAAAATCAATCAAACAATACGAGATTCAATAGACCACCTTTTAGGAGGCCCAACCAACCTCCTCATAATCCACATCCTTGAAATCCTAGCGAGGGATTCACCTCATAAGAGATATTTTCTGTCTTAAAATCCTTAGCTGTAGGAACACTAGACATTCCTGAATCCTCTGAAGATTAGTCCACTCAAGAATCACAACCTCCCCAAGAGGAAGAGGAAGATGACCAGCAGGTCAACACTGTAATTTTATTTTCAGAAGAATAGGAAGAAGAACCTGACACATTTTTCAACCTATAACACACTCACAATACTAGATCTAAAGGACCACCCTCACAGGAATCAACACCTGTGACACAATCTCCCAACAAAGGTAAAACTCAAACTCAGAAAGACACACTCATTCCTAAACTAGAATACAATCTGGCCAAGGATTTGAAGAGAGTCAAGGAAAATATATCTTTATTAGAACTTATAAAAATCCCTTTTGTAAGGGAATCCTTTCCCAAAAGCATTATAATCAAACAACCTAGAGAAGCTCCCAATAACAATCTTGACTCTTCTCCCCAACCAAATCACCCAAAACCTAGAAGCAAGGGCATTCCACCCTTCCTACTTACATTTGAAATCTTTAACTGGAATGTACACAACTACATGGTAGAGTCAGGTGCTTCATCTAATTTCATGCCTCATTTTGTATGTAAAAAGCTAAATGCTACCTCGGAATCCTTTCCTATTAACATTGTACAATTAGATAGATCCAAATTCAAAGTTGTAGGAAGAATGAAGAATGTTCTGCTCAGATTATCCGCAGATCGTCAAATACATCAAACTATTGATATTGTAATTGTAGATGTCATGGATACTTACGCTATGTGGTTAAGTCAAGATTGGTCAGAAAAACTAAAAGGCTACTTTTCTACGGATTGGTCTCACCTGTGGTTACCCGTCAACGGGAATTCAAACAAACTCAAAGTTGACAAAGAACCTTTCATGAAACAAACTGTAATTGATCTCGATGGTTCCAATGAATCTATATATTTTTTCAATAATTAGATTGAACATTTCACATTTGACACCTTCTTTGGAGACCTACCTGCTGATGTTTCACCAGCAGAGGATGTGCAGAAACAGTCTTAGATAACTCATCTCACTTCTGTGCCATTCTCTAGCACTATTGTACACAATGTTTATAATGTGAATACTAACTTTAGAATAGATCTTGTTTTTTGGACTTCTTTTTTTTATGGCTCCATGTCCAAGGAGGGAGTGGGTGCAAGATGTGTCCTTATTGATCCAAAAGGGGTCAAGACAATGATCACGTGCAGATTGGAGTTTGAATGTACCAAAAACATAGCTGAGTATGAGACATTAGTCCAAGGACTCATGAAAGCTATTGATATGGGAGTGAACACAATTGAATGCGTAGGAGACTCTGAAATCATTGTGAAATAGGTACAAAATCAGATACATTGTCTATCTCCATGTCTAGTTAATTATCAAAGATTAATCAGAGACATGACTAACTCCTTTTTAGTATTTAATATTAAATTTGTTCCTAGATCATAGAACTTTGACACAGATATGTTAGCCAATACTGCATCTAGACTAATCCCACTCGAAGGTTATCTCCACAAACTTTCTCTAGCAAATTGATCTACAAACCCATTATACCCAACAATGTCACAAGTTGGAAAGTGTTCGATGAAGACCATCAAATACTAGACTTCCTATCAGCCCAAAACACCTTCAAAGGTATGTCTATCGATGAAGCTGATCATGAGAAGTATGTATCTTACCCTTCCAATATCATCCCCAAGTCTGTCATCAATTTGGAGAATTTCTATGACTTACAAGATAAATTCAGACAAACCACCAACTCCAAGACCTAGAGCTCAACCCTCAATTATGCACCTGTCAATCTTGGAACAGAGCATGAGCCTCGATTTATCAATATGGGAATACATTTTTCCCATGATGAAAGAAGAAGTTTCATCAAACTGTGCAAGAAATTCAAAAACGTTTTTGCCTGGACATATGATGAACTCAGGACTTTTGACACTAGTGTCATGCATCATAACATCCCCATGTAACTTGAGATAATGTAATATCAGTAGAAATTAAGGAAAATGCAACCCAGTCTAGAGCCTTCTGCCAAGAAAGAACTCGACAAGCTGCTCTCATCCAGGATCATATTTCCCATTAGGAACATGCAATTGATTGCTAATTTGATTCCTGTTTGCAAGAAGAATGGGGAAATCAAACTCTGTGTAGACTTCAAAAACCTGAACTGGGCCTCTGAGAAAGACAACTATCTTGTTCGTCCGATGGAACAAATCCTCCAGAAAGTATCCGAATCGGACATGTTTTCATTGTTAGATGGTTTTTCAAGCTACAACCAAGTCCTAGTTGCGCCTGATGATCAATGTAAAAATGCCTTCTGGACCCCTTGGAGAACATTCGCATATAGATGAATTCCATTTGGACTAATAAACACAGGAGCCACATTCCATAGAGCTATGGATATAGCTGTCAGGGGATTGATCCATAATTATTTGGTTGTCTATTTAGATGATGTAACCATTTACTCTAAAAAATAATAAGATCATTTCTCTCCTTTGAAACAGGTATTCGAAAGATGTAGAAAATTCAATATTTCTCTCAATCCTAAGAAGTCCATCTTCATGTAACATAAGGTAAGTCGTTGGGTTTCATCATCTCAAAGAAAGGTATGATCGTTGATCCAAAATGAGCTGAAGCAATCTTTAAGATCGACGTCCCTAACTCCCATAAGGAAATGGATTCATTCTTGGGTAAGATCAATTTCGTTTGTATATTTGTTCCAAATTTTGCTCAAGTTGATAAACCCCTGCAATTTCTAGTCAAAAAGGATGTACGATTTAAGTGGTTAGATGAATAGAAGAATGCATTTACTAAAATTTGAAAAGCCATAGTAGAGGCACCTTCTCTTATCTCTCCAGATTTAAGTAAAGATTTTATTCTTTATACTTTCACTACTGATTTTTCTTACGTAGCTATCCTAACAAAGAAAAATCATGAGGACGCTGAGATCCCCATTTCCTTCATGAGTTTAACATTCAAAGAGGCTGAACTCAATTATTCCCAAGTTGACAAACATGCCTACATAGTATATAAATCAATAAAGCACTATAGTCCTTATCTTTTGAATTTAAGGACTAACACTAGTACAAAATGAGAAATTAATGACTAAAAAAATGACTAAAATTAGGATATAAATGACTATGTTTTAGTCGATGACTAATAGTAGCTAATTTCCACTATCTTATAGCTAGTCATATTTCACTTAGTCATTAATAGCTTGAATTATTAGTCATTGATT
Source organism: Pseudotsuga menziesii (assembly GCA_001517045.1). Taxonomy (NCBI): domain Eukaryota; kingdom Viridiplantae; phylum Streptophyta; class Pinopsida; order Pinales; family Pinaceae; genus Pseudotsuga; species Pseudotsuga menziesii. The sequence goes on from LPNX011156669.1 coordinate 95,973, forward strand.
TATTCATTCATAGTCAATGATTTAGTCATGGATTTAGTAACTGATTGCAACAATTAATGACCAAATGTATGACTAAATAAACTACTAGATGATAACATATTAATGAATAAGATAAATACGACTAAACATTAGTTGTGCTATAAGATATGGGAAATTAGCTACTAATAGTCGTACATATACAAATTTAATCGTTTTCATAGTCACAAATTTATGATAGGGTACGAAGGAATCGAACCACCAATATCCTTCCTATAACTAGCAGGTGCTCTACCATTGAGCTAGCACCCTTTAAGAAGTTTTTATTTCTTGATAATGATTATATTCAAACAAATTTTGCATCATTCAAGCATACAAAGTAATGATTATCAAGTTACTATAGATCCATAATAGCTTACCCTGTATTAGTCCTTCAAGTCATTTGTGCACTTAGTAAATGCATTTGAAAACTTGAAGTACTATTACAAGGTAAGCCGTAATGTATGTATACTAACTTGATAATCATTATTTTATATGTTAATTCATCACATTCTACACAAACAAATATTTTCAATGATAACCAATCCAAGCATTAGTGTGTTCGACAATCCAATCTCCCCCTTGAGTAAACAATTTAATTGCAATGTTATTGCTACTCTACATGCAAGGATAAGTTTTTAAACTTCCAAGATGTCCCCAACAATGTATTTCAACCAAAATATAACATATACAAAAATTATATAAGAATACTCACAAAAAATATTGGCATGCTTTTGTTATTTGAGTGCCAGTCTAAGTAAGAATTCTTAAAGTCAAATGATACTAAAATGACTATTTTCAAATCCAACATATACACTAGTACAAAATGAGGAATTAGCTACTAGGTGACTAAAAATTCTAGTCACCACAGGTTTTCCAAGTGATTTACTACTAAATATGAGCAATTTTGATTGACTCAACTATAAACGACTAAAATTGATGACTAATTTAGTCACCAGTTAACAAATATGACTAGATAATAAGTGACTGAGTTAAAAATGACTAAAATAAATGACTAATTTAGTCATGACATAAAAAATGACTATCTAGAAGAATATGAATTAGTCATTTATGTTAGTCATTTTTAATTGTGTCATGGAAAATTTCAAATTTGGCAATGAAGTGTAATTTTTGTAAGTTGTCTACCTTCTATTAGTAATATTAGTGCCATGCACCTTGATCTTCAGAGATCCAACAAAGCAATTGCATGAACTTTTAGACTTATGGGGGCTTTTATGGTTCGCAAAAAAAAAAAAAATTCTCTAGCTTTCTATTTTTGGCGAATCAAAGGGCATGATAATTGATTGGGCCAGAGGTCTCACCAAGTTGCAGTCACTAGTTTGTGTGATTTGATATATTCTGACAGCGTAATCAATGGAGCCTATATAGACTGGCATTGCCAAAACATTGAGTCATGAAAATTAGTGGTTCGATACATGTCTCAAAATCATACATGATTTTTAATGAAAGAATTTGCCCAATATTTGAGTAAGGAAAGATGGTACATCTATAAAGTTCATGATTAAAATCATATGCATTGAAATTAAAAGATCATGGTATTCCCTAGTTTCATGGTTTTGCTGGCTTTGAAGGACTGGGACATCTTTCCATTAGCTTGGTTTGAGTTCATTCCATAAAATTGAAGCTTAGCATGTCTCCAGAAACTGATAACATGAAGAAGAGTGCTAAACTATTTAGGTTTGAACCAATCAACATGAAATGGGCAGAGGAAATTCTTGAATGCACTAAGCATTTCAATGATGAATGTTGGTACTCCTTCTTTGAAAGAATTATTGGTTACAATATTAAAGTCGCTCCTTCATTCTCTCAGAATTTCTCAAGTTCATCCATAAATTTCCAGACCTTGACATTTGAATTGATCGAAAGATTAATCACATAAGCAACAGGATTGCCTCTTGAAGGGGATAGATGGTTCAAAGAATATCCTTTTGAAGCTAATTTAGGGTTATATTTCCTGCCTAGGGTTGAATCCTTATATTGGAGTAAGGGGATATATTTGAACACTGTAAAGCAGGAGTGGAGAGATGATTTGAGGATAATACAACGTTATATCACCTACGAAGGTATATTTTCCACCATCTACAAGAATCATTTTAGATTCCTCCTTCATATAAGTGGGAAATCCAAATTAAACTTAAAAAGTATTATCAAAAGGGCTACTAGGGTTAAGAGTCATATTGATCATGCAAGTCAATCAATCTTTCATCATAGTTTAGTTAAGCTGTTGTTAGTAACTAAGCTCAAAAAGAAGAATCATTCATGGCAACACTTTTGGCTTTGGTCAAGCTTTGAACCAGAAAGATCTAAAGCTCAAGATGACCAAGAAAATCAAATCAACAAAGAAGATACATAGACTTATACTAGTAGACAGAAGAGCCTTCATACCAGATGTAAGATTCAAGGAGGAAAAATTACTTTCAAATGGCAGAGGAGAAAGGTAGATAAAAAATCCAATTCAACAAAAAAGGGATTCAATGCAAAGGATGAACAAGTCCAAGGTCAAATTCAAGAAAATTTATAGGAAGAAGAAATTTGTGTGTCACAGTTTGAAATTACATCTGCTCCATATAATCCGAATGACATGAAGGAAAGGATAACATAAAAATTTATGAATGAATAACCTCCTTCCAATATTGAAGTTCCAGTTACTTCTCTTTCAAAGCCTCAAACTATTAAATGGAGTCCCAAAATAAGACCTAAAAATAAACTGAGAATGAACATGAGACCAATTTTAGATCCTAAATTTAAAAGGGATGTAGTAACCACTATTGAATACTCTTCAAGTGAAGAGGATCACATAACCAAGAATGTGGAGCAAAATTTAGCTCAAACTGTAGAAGACACTGAAAGGATCATAAAATTTCTTCCAGAGATATTTGAAAGAAAATACGAGGCGAAAGAAAAACAAAATGCACATAGGATTAAGTGTTTGGATTCATTTAAGAGTGTAAGGGCAAGGTTAATCTTCACAACCAAACTGAAATAGAGGAGCAAGTGATTGAATTCATTCAAGTACAATTAATTAAAAAATAAAAAATAGATACAACTTGTAACATAAGTGACTTAATTCAAAAGATTGATACAACTTGCGACACCAATGACCCCATACAAATGATTTAAATGCAACTTGTGGCACAAATCACCTTCTTCGAATGGTGACATGAATAATCAATGGAAAATATGATGTTACTTATAATACAAGTGATGTAGTACTGCAAGTGGATAATACAAATACAACAATTAATAATTCCTTAACTAGTCATGAAAAAAATCAATCATAAACACTGAATTATTAAACACAAGTTTTATAACCAAAAGCAGAGTGATAACAACAATAATGATTGTGAATTTGAAATTTTAAAAGAAAACATCTATGACAAACATCAAGAAGCAAAAAATGATCTTCCTCAGATGATTGTAAGACTTGCAAATTATGGGTGACTAAAAAATGTTAATGGACTAGTGCAATAGAAAATGCCATATAATTTCTAATCTAGCACTTATCCTAAAATGAATAAAGTATTGAAGGCTAGAATTATGTTTTGTCACATCCCTTACACACATGTTCAAGGAATTTAATCAAAAAATAGATTTGCATTCAAAGGAGGGTGTCTAGGTCTCGTCAAATATTTCTTTATCCATTATATAATATGAGAGTTGGGTATGAAAGAGTATGTATTTTGGACTTATTGATATCTTCATAAATTAAGTTCACTAATATTTCTAATCAAATGTATAATTAATTCGAAAAGTGCATTATATTATATAACTACATTATAGAAGGAAGGACATGTCTAGTCTATTAAAAGAGATAGGAAACTCATTAGTCACTATATTTTAATTTCACAAATATCATTGTTAAAATGTCTATAGAAAACCCATTACTACCTGCCCCACATCCCACATCCCACCTCTCTACTAGAAATTACTACTTACCTAATTCATTGTTCGTTTAACCTAGTCCACACAGTAAAACAAAAAATATAAAAAAAACACTTTTTTTTATATAATAAAATAATTTAAAAAAAAACAAATCTATATAACTTATATAAACAAATAAAAAAATAAAACAAACCAAACCACTATAAACATAATTTATGAAAAAAAATAATAATAAAAAAATATACATATATATACCTAAAAAAACTGAAAAAAAAACCGTTATCCAAATTAAATAATAAAAATAAAAATATATATATGAAAACACACAAATATTTTATTTTCATGGTAGGTCGAACGGTCTTGACCCAACCTCTACAGTAGCAACAACATTCCAATTTTCCTTACCATCCTTTAATTACGACAATTTAGATTGCTGCTCAACCTCCTACTTCTTGTCAAATGGCCTAACCATTTGCGCCAAACATTGGAGGGTTTGGTGGGTTTTTGATATGGATATTGGTCATACCCATTGAGGAGTTTGGGATCGATATTAACCATGATTGATTTCACAATTTCTCTATTTAATTGCCATAGATTCCATGGGTAAAGAAGCATTGGAGAGAACCTGGAGACTTTTGAAGAGGCGGGCCACGAATTTTGCACCTTTGGCGTCAACACCACCTTCTTTGCTTACAAAATACCTGGTAAGTACTATGAATTGATAAATTTTTAGTGAATGTTGGATAAAAACCCTATCCGGCCCCTCACCAGAGAGTTTCCATCCATCATGATTTTGGAGAATTAAATTTTTAGTGAGTAAACAGCCCTCACCTTCTAGCACTAGGCTCTTTCTGTTGTGCCCCCGGTATCCTCACTAAGCTCTAGATAGACCTCTACTAGCGTTTAAAAAGGGATCTGTCTGCACTTTAGGGTATTGTCCGCCCCTTTTCTAGCCACAAGGGATGCCCTTACAGTGGCAGCACACCCTATATAGTGTCTGCCCTGCCATTTTCCCATCATTTCAATCCTCTAACCCTGCGCAACAAGCATAGTAACATTCGTTAGAAGGTTAATTTTTATTGTTTTTATTTGTTACTGAATGTAAGACTACTAGTACCCCTGTTTGCAGGCATATACATTAGACTATATAAACACTACACTGTAATCTTGGTTTCAAAAGTTAATTTTGATGGTTAGCTAGTGTTGTAACACAAGAAGGACTGATTTAAACCTTATTTGCAAATTTATATCAGACTGTATGTAATGGTGTTATCTTGGACATAATCATAGTTTACACTCTGAATATTACATATGCTTTCTAATACTCTATGGCCGATGGTAAACGATCACTTAAATATTTTGTTTAAGAACCTATTTGCAAGTATACATACTGATTTGTTTTTCCTAAACTAGACAGTCACATAATTAGTTCAATTTCATACTATACACTACTGTATGCACAGAGTGGTGAGTGTGTTTGAAATGATAAAACCAATGTATCGACTTATGCTTAAATAGTAGATGGTTACTGCTGCCTTCATAGCTGATATATCATTGAATTCAAACTACTTTACTGTTGCGATACTGCAGTACCTTGGAATGCTATATGTTATACCTGCAATGAGTAACATTTCAAACTTGCTATATGATACATGGATGATCTAAAACTGAAAATTAGAATGCTCTATTGAAGTAGATGTACTAACCGCACTTACACTATTCAAGTTCACACTCATACTGTATTTTCTTCATTCCTTGAATTGACTCCAATAAGGAACTGGTCACTAACCATCTTCAGAGAAGACATTATTTCGTGTTTTAGTGTCCTTATAGACTCACATTAGGGCTCTCTCCTAGGAGGTTTCGACTTCCAAAGAAGTTTGGAGAAGTGGTTAAGGTGACAGTGGTCACTTTCTCCTTCATATGTTTATCGGTGACTAGCCCTGCTAGTTAATTTGGTAATAGCTTGAAATCAGAGATCTGATCTAAGAGAAAACTTGAAAGGCAGGAATATGTCTAGCTTTGAATAATTGTGCATTTGTGGCCTACCAGATTCCTTAAATGATTAAGCAAGGTAAAGCTGTAATTTCTCTTTAAAAGAAATAGCTTTCTAGCTCCCTAAAGAAAAAATTGAAAAGAATTAGTTGAGGACGTTGAAGTAGCTTTCTGTCTCCCTAAATTAAACTCTGGTGGATGTTGCCTGGCTCCTTAAATAAGTCTTTAAGCTTGGTATCTAATTATTCCCAGATCACCTATTTGATAAGGGACACCTTGCTCAGCAGGCTTTCTATGGCTTGAAATTAGAGATTTGATCTTAGATAAAACTTGAAAGGTAGGAAAATGTCTAGCTTCAAAGAATTGTGCATTTGTGGTCATCCAGATTCCCTAAATGATTAATCAAGGTAAAGCTTTAATTTCTCTTTAAAATAAATATAGCTTTCTAGCACCCTAAAGAAAAAATTGAACTGAATTAGTTGAGGATTCTAGTAAAATTGTCAAGGTCCTTGCAATCAAAATGGATAATATCAGTGCCATTTTTCCTTATCAAGCAGTGGAGTATATCATTCCATGCCCACTATTTTATGCATGGGAATTTATAAATTTCTATCCAATGGCAAGTTAATGTAGTCTTATAATCAACTACAAACTGGCATCCTAGGCCTTCTTGTTGTCATGCACTTAAATATCAATAAAGAAGTAGCTATATTGAGATGAGAAATAGCAGTTTCAAGATTATAGTAATATAATTTACATAGCCATTGAAGGATGGGTTAAGGCCGTTTTGCTGAAGCTGGGTAAATAAATACTTAAGCAAAACTATGAAAAACAAACTTCAGATATATCAAGATCTCAATCCAAGCATCATCAAAGCTCTAATAACATGTAAAGCAATCTAAAATCAATGCACAATTTTGATTTACACATATATAATATATAAAATGTATTAAAGATGGATTTATCTCAAATGAGGGTACAACCATATATTTGTATAGTTCTCATGTGATACACTGAAGGCCTTCACAAGGCTGAAGTGCAAGTTAGGAATCCTGGTCTAGCCCCTAATAAGGCACATATGGTACCCATGTTATCCATGTGCTATTTATAAAATCTATATATCTATATTTTTTGTATTTCTTATAAGCCATTCTGTCCATGCATACTGATTTTGTGGGGGTCATGTTTCTAGGTGTTCCCATTTTCGGAAACTTTTACACATTTCCATGTTTTGTGCAACTAAGATTTATATTATGATTCATAATCTATATATTAAAGTATAAATTAGAATATTTATTATTTAGTAGTTAAAATTGAAGGAATTAGCTATTTTTTTTATACAAGTACAGTATATTTAAAATGTATATATATAGATATAACATGAGCTATATATTGAATTTTATATTTTATAAAATTTTATATGTATTTTATCTAAAAATTATAAATAGTCTGATTGAATAAGAGTTTGACTTTCTGTAAAGTAAGGAAGCAGGTTAACGACCCAATACCCGGAGGCATCTGGCAGCTACAGAAGTCTGCCTTCATATGTGCGACTAGTGGGTTATTTCAGGTGGACAGTTTCTGTCTGCATATAATGATGTAGTTGCATGCTAGGGTATCAAATTTCAATAGAGGTTAGGATGGTAGCCCCGAGTATTGTAGGATTTTTCTTGCTTTAGGAAAAAAAAAATATGTTTACATTATATGTACCTACTATCTCCTCGCCATATCCGGATCCTGGATTTCCAAAAATCTAATGGATCCGTATCCAGATCCGCATCTGCAACCATATTCAGACCCGTATCAGAATCCTGGTAGCTTAGAAACAAACAAGTAGAACTCCATTAAAACAGGTGACAGGAAAACATAGTTCTGATACAATTTCAGATACACATGTCACACACCCTGAGGTGCTGAAGGGGACTTGACATAATAGTCACTGCTCAAGACCTTATTGACCTATGAAAGAAACTAGACTGTAGCTATTAAACTCAGAAATTGGATGAAGAAGGAAGAAAATAAATTTTGCAGAAGAGAAAGGACTTTGGAGTCTGGACATCGATGATCTGTTCCTATATTTATGCTTGAGGCTGAGGTTTTTGCTAAATTTGAATTTCTTTTCTCTCCTCAAAGCTGGTCAAAAACTGGATTTCTTGTCATAAATTGCTAAAATAACCTTGGAAAAAAGCACCAGAAAATATCTTCAAAAGCAGTGCTGAACTTGCCTCCTTAAAGCCAATGTTCCCCAAGTCTTTGGGACATGTGGGCACAGAAACACACATTGGGGGCATGTGGAGACCACTCCGAAATTTTGGAAAATGCTGAGCTCTTCAAAATTATGAAAAATAGATAATTTGTACAAATCCAAACATATTAACAATTTAACATTTAAATTATTCATCCCATCACCATTTACATACTAAAACTTAAAAGCAAATAATAAATACAAAATAGTAAATTCATCATTGTAACACGGTTGTCAATTCCTCATTGATTCATGAATCATTTATTATTCGAGTATTTGAATTTCACATTGTTAAATTCTAAATTTATAATACATGCACATTTTCCATTATAACTTTGAATCATAGGCATAAACAGTAGATGGAAATTTAAAATATTAAAATCATAAAATTGAATTGATGAAAAACAGGGAAAATTCCAATTGCTGTTCACACACAGCCACAGAGAATTTTCGTCAAACAGTTTATGAATGACTGATATCAGTCAATAATAATAAGCCAGCCACATTATACTTCACCCAAGCATAAGTAAACCTTTTCTAGCACTAATATACTGTCCATAAATACAATTTGCTATGGAAGAATAAGATAAATAAACAGACTGTAAACACAGTTAATGCACAGGAATTTTGGTCAAAAAATAATCCCTGGAGAAACCCCATAGCTTGGGGAAAACCAGTCAAGAGAGTTTATTTTATTGATCTTCGTATGGAAATTTCAAATATTACAACTAGCTGCAACAGTAATAACTTAAGACTGTACGGACTGTTAGTTCAAGTACAGCTGTACGGACTGCTACAGTCACCTTAAACAGCATTCCAAACTGAGAAATAAAGTGTAGACATGATAGAATTACCTCTGATATTAATGACCTCGATTTCCATGCATATAACTCAGCCTAGAAATTTGTTCCTTCAAGTCTACAGTAAGGCCTGTCACCATCAGCAGTATAGCTTGTCATAAAATTCAGCAGTACAGTTCTTTTTTGCTTTTACAGTCTTGTCTTGGGAGTTGTGCCATCCCAATTCTCTTGGGAAGTGTGCCCTTTCTCAAACTATAAATCTGGAAATGCATGCCAGATCTCTGCCTTCTTCCTCTTGTTGAAGTGCGTGCTAACTGGCTGCATCTTCCATACTGTTCTTCTCTCTCTTTCTTGGAACTTGTGCCTCTCCTCAGCTTATATTAAAGTTCAATTTATATTCTGAAAGTTCAATTTATATTCTGAAAATTACAGGTCTGTTATACATAAAATTAGATAAAATACATAATTGAAAATGAGGGTTTAAGGATCTAAAAATCAATCTAAAATTAATATTTCTTTGCTGGAAATTTACAGATTGTTGGAGCAAAAAATAAAGGGATTTTTTATTGTTCTCGTCTCTTTTAAACGAGCATAACTCTGACAGTCCTTGCATTTCTGGAGAAAGAATATCTTCCTGTGAAACTCTATCCAGCTGCTTCTCCTGGCTACCACCATCACCTTCGTCCCATACAGAATCTGACATTTGAGTGTCTACTTGACCAAAAGCAATGCTTGCTTCATGCTGAGATTGAACAAAAGGATCAAAATCTCTCCTTTCAGGGGCCATTATCACCGTGCTTTGATGCTTGCCTCTTTTCCCTTCTCTTCTATCCCAGGACCCCAAAAATTTTCCAGTGCTCATCCTTTCTGTCTCCATGTTGCTCAGAGAAATATACTGCTGGGAATAACTCTCTCCCACTTTTTAAATTGGTTATGTTTCCAACTTTTTACCTCCTACATTCTCACTCAATGTGAAAGTCCCAAACATACATGTGAGAACTCATGGGTGACTAAGAAAAACTACCCACTGTCACCTTGATAGTATTATCTCTCAATTTAGGTCAGCTCTCCTATCTAGCTCAAAGGGGGGAGTCCTGACAACAATCTAAGTCCAAGGTGTATTCAAGGAGAGAAAGGGGTAAATGGACCTAGGGTAAATCTGGTTCTAATTTGAATTGTAGCAAGTAAATTCTAGATTTACACAACTTTTAAACAATGATTAAACAGAGATATTCTTAGGCTAAAACAAATCTAAAAGTTCAATTTATATTCTAAAAATTACAAATCTGTTATACATAAAATTAGATAAAATACATAATTGAAAATGCTTTGATTTGTGCTGCTGGTAACATTACAACAACTTTACTTCTCTCCCAGAATATGTTATCAATCAATCGAATAAGCTTGCCTCCCCAGAATACTCCTCAGTAGAGTCTGATCAATCAACTTGCTTTCCTAGACTACTCTTTAGTTTCGACAATAAAATCGAACCAAAGCCTCTACCGTCTCCATGTCTGTTGTCCACCCACCTTCCCATTCTTTAATTTAGTTGCCATTAGGATTCTGCCCACCGTTAGTGTTCAACCGTGATATGAGGAACTAAGTGGATTGATGAGGAGTAATTTATTTGATCCTTATGAGGAGGTGGAGCCAGATGAGAAACCTATATGTGAGCTAGTCTTCCGGGAGAGAGGGGACAATCAGGAGCCATTAGCCAGAAGCCGATAGACTTTCATAAAGGGCCTAGACTTTCACCTTTCATAATGAAAGGGTAATGGATAAAGCAACTAGAATGGATATGCGAGCGGTATATAAAGGTAGAATGTGGGGCTGTTGTTGGGTGTTATTTATACTGATTCAAAGCCATGAAAATCAGAGTTACAGGTCCATTGAAATAGTGTAAATAATTACCAATGTATAAGCTAACGTAAATGGTTCTTTACCTTTCTCAAATAATATACCAAATATTTCACATCCATAAAAGGTTTTGCTCTGAATGATAAAAAAAAAAAAAATCATGGTACCAAATGCCAATTATACATCTGTGTTCAAACACCAGACTGCTAAATGCTAAGAGATATTTATTGGTTGTGTGAAATAACGCTACTACATTTCGATCCAAAATCCGACGGAAAAATCCGACGAAGCATGGATTTCTTTTTTTAAACTCACCAAAAATCACAAGGATAATTTTTTTTTTGTAAATGTGGCCATAAGCATCACTTAAGCGAAAGCTAGTCTCATAAGCATCGCTTAAGCGACAGCTAGTCTCATAAGCGACGTCGCCTTTTAGCCATATGTCCCTCCTCCATCCATTGGGTGATCTGGAGCATCTCTATTATGTCCCTCTTGATTCTATGCCATATGAACTAAATGAAGGTGTATGTCTTTAGCCATATGTTCTTTTTCCATATTTGGTCCCAAATACCCCCAAATCATTGGAATTCCCTATCAATATGGAGTAGGATTCGTTTAGAAATAAGTTCCCCCCATCCTTGTATCCACATCATAATTGGTCATCTCATAAGGAGGGTATTTTAGACATGGGATCTCATGAAAAAATTATTGGATTAGAGAATATGAGGAATAATCCTATATGGGATAAAGATATTGAGTGGAGGTGAAAAAGTTTATCTCTTTTGTATTTCTTCAATATACTAGGATACTAAATTGTTCCAGAAATGTGCTAGACACATAAGGAACCTAAACACCATTTGTGAATTGAAATATGGGGAAGTCCATCAAGTTCATGGATTATGGTATCTTGTTGGACTAGGGGTCAATCATTTTAATTATATCTACAAAGAACCATCTGAATCCAACCTAGGGGAGATCCTAAAATTGGTGGTGTTCTTTCAAGGATGTTTGAGGAAAAGAAGATGGATCTATTTCAACTAGTGACAAAGGAATAATTGTGTTCCTTCCTCTAATATTTCCAAATGGATAAGATTCTAGGGTCATATGGGTGACCAACTAAGTTTTATGTGGATTCAACTTCTTAGAAATAATTGGTGATGATCTATTAAAGGTGGAAGAGGAAGTTTAGATGACTAGGACGATGCATACTAGTTTAAATTCAATATTCCTAGAATCCATCCCAAAGGTGGATTGGGGCCTATGAAATTCAAATATTTCATACCATTATCACTTTCCAATTGCATATATAAGATAATTTCGAAGGTGATAGTTGTTCACCTAAAGCCTCTTATTTCAATGGTGATATCTATGAAATAGTTTGTGTTCCCCAAGGTACACGTATCTAATCCGGCCAAATGGATTAAATGAATTGTTGGATCGGATTGCCTGCTTGAACAGGTTAGTCCCGGTGAAAGTATCATTCTCAGGAAGTAGTAGTATGAGGGATGGATGCTTACCATCCTAGGGTTGTCTCTCTCACTCTAGTCAGCTAGTTTCAGTTTCATTCAGGCACATCAGGCTGTTCCAGTTTTAGGTGTTTCAATGAGGGTCAACAAGACAAGCCAAGACCCATATGCCAGGTTGTTGTCTCAGATTCATTCTGCAAAAAACCCCAGCGGGGGGTGGAAAGCGCCTTTGCTACATGACATATGTGCGACAACAAGGATGCTGCTTGTTGAGGGGCGATTTGAAATGCAACTGAGGGTTTGGAGACCTGGAGTTCTTGTCTAGTTGGGTGAGGGTTTTTCTTGGTACTGAAGACGGACTTATGTGGCAATGACATCTCTATAGCCGTACTCTTTGGGCATTAAACTCACCAACAGTACGCTGATTGACTGATGGTTAACTTGGGTCAAGGGATTCATCCTCTGTGTATAAATTATGGCATTTTGTTCTTGCTGATTCTAAAGTATTGGTTCGATTCCCTCTTCTTGGTTTGAGGATTAAATTGGGGCATCATTTCTCGAGGTTTAAAGGAGAAGCATGCACTGTTGGAGAATACAAAGAATGGTTGTAGCTTTTTAAGCTCCGCATTGGATGAGGTAAGAGTCCTCTTGCTATTTTTATAAGCTTGCAGAGGTAAATAATTGTGTTTTTAAAGGGTTTGAATGGATCGATACCTACCTTCCTTTCCATTTCTGGTCTTACACTTGGTTTCTGAAATGAGAACACCAAGAAAGCACTACAAAACCCATTTTAGGATTCCCGCAACCACCAGTCTGTAATATTGGACATAAAACCTACAAGAAGAGATGAGATCATAGTAGGCCCTGTTCAAACGGGAATCGGAAACACAACAACAAACCCTTAATTCCTGGGTTCATTTGGTCTAGAAAAGGGAATAGCCTCTTTCGCTCACTGAGGTCAAGTAGGTGATTCAAACTGGTATAAATGAGGAATGCCTTTGTTTTACCAAGAAACTCAATGTCATAGTGTGTGGGATCCCCCTTGGGACCATGTTGGATCCTCTACAGCTAGGACCTACTTCATGACACATTGGACTTGAAGGACCGTAGCCTTGAATGTGCCTTGATGGACACCAACTCCAAACTTCTCCTCCTTTTTCAAACACTAGGTGACCAACTCAGAGACACTTGGGCTAAGAGACAATTGAACTTCCTCCCACACAAGATCTTTTGTCAAAGTGGGTGGTGGATTAGATAGTGTATAGGCTCCCACTTGGGACCATGTTCAAATCTCTATAGCTAGGACCTCTTTCCTCCATGAGACATTGGACTTGAAGGATTTTAGCCTTGAGTATTCCTAAATGGAGACTAACTCCACACTCTTCATCCTTTTCGAAGCACTAGGTGACCAACTCAAATACCTTCGGGCTAAGAGACAATTGACCTTCCTCCCATGCAAGATATTCAAACCGCTCTTTGTTGCAGCTTTACAAATCCAGGAGGAGATTTGACTTAACAGGCAGGCCTAGTATCAACTTCCATATGTCTGAAGAATGCCATAATACTCAGAAGTACTGAAAAACCTCCAGCATAGTGATAATGCATTGAAGGCCGGTGAAGTCAAAGTCGATTGACCTCATCTAGTGAGAACCAGGATTCAGTTGATCCCAAATCAAGCAGTCACAGTCTCAATGCTCAACTTATAGGTAGGGTTCACCAAGTCGTTGCGTGCAATGTGGAATTAATAACAGGAGAAGAAAGAGAGCATGGAACAGTGAAGAGCCAGCCATAACGTGAATTGCACTTTCCCCATCTGCATGCCCACTGTTGGATTCAATGGACGCTGGAGATCAATCCAGAGTCACTTCAACATACATGCTGTACTATTAATCATTGAATACATTAGGATGGCGGAGTACTCTGCTTGTTTAATGTTAACCAATGACATACAAACATGTCACCATAGCATTATTTACAAGGTCTGCAAACCAAAATTCATATCAAAATTCTATAAAATATTCAAGGGAAATACCTAGTTATGTACTCAAGCTTTTTCTAGGTCTCATGGTCTCATGCCACAACATTAAGACCAATCAGTACTTGCTTCCTGAGAAAAGTCTTAGACATATGATGAACCTTTCATGAAGTCATATGAGTGGATGGATATATCTATGCAAAGTTTTATATTGATGGCTATGGTGTATCATTTGTTCCTGGCGTTACTACCATTTTGAGCCCATCAGAACCAGCCTGACACCTCTTTTCAGCTCAAATCCATGGAGCGGAATATAAAAAGGGTGAGCTATAGGAGCCTTAGACCATCTTATTCCATTCAAACAACTGCAATATTATCATATACACACCTGTATTGGCAAAATGAATGAAATAAAATTCTCAGCAGAGGGGAGAAGCCTTGGTTCTAGATTTGTTTACAAGCAATACAACCATCACCATATCAACCAGGGCCTGCCACGGTATCATGATCATTAGCCACGGTTTATTCCATCGAATGTTATTCACATAATCGACAAATTACCCAGCCATGGTCTTATCGGTGGTGCTGAAAGGTCCTACACTGGGGTCAGCTGAGATTGAAATTCAATGAAATGGTCATTTGTGTGTTAGGCCACCATTGTGAATTTTGATTCGAAGTGATATCTCAAATGACAAGATCCTGGAGGCATCAAGAAGTATATTACTAACAAATATATTTTTTTTAAAGTGCTTACAGGGTGGTTGTTTTGGTGAAATTGATATGAATTTTCATTTATTTCGACCGATCACTTTCGTGATCAACACCCTTGATGATTGTTCTCTTCCGTTTCCTTTTCTGCTAAGTGTTGAACCAAAGCCAAAGAGTGACATTAGGCATACTATCTCTATTTTTAGTAACATAGTAAATGTTGTTGGCCACCTTGTAGTATTGTACTTGCTGTGAATATTGCTATAAGCCAGAGCTATATTACCTTAAAGTATCTCGCTTTTTGGCCTCACTTTTATTTGCAGAAAAATTAGTGATTGAAATAAATGTCTGCATTGAGATTTATCATTTGCATTTTAGATTCTAGACAGGATGGAATTAAATCCAGCTTCTAGCATTTGGTATTTTTTTTATTATGAATCCAAATATTTATGATGCTTATAGAATTGTATAAACCAGCTCTAACATTGTGACCTTTGATTCTAAGTGGTATCTCAAATGACAAGATCCTGAAGGCATCAAGAAGTATATTACTAAGGAATATTTTTTTTAAAGTGCTTACAGGGTGGTTGTTTCGGTGAAATTGATATGAATTCCCATTTATTTCAACTGAACACCATTGATGATTGTTCTCTTCCATTTTCTCTTCTGCGTAGTGTTGAACCAAAGCCAAAGAATGACATTAGGCATACTGTCTCTATTTTTAGTAACATAGTAGATGTTGTTGGCCATCTTGTAGTATTGTACTTGCTGTGAATATTGCTGTAAACCAGAGCTATGTTACCTTAAAGAACCTCACTTTTTGGCCTCACTTTTCTTTGCAGAAAAATTAGTGATTGAAATAAATGTGTGCATTGGGATTTATCATTTGCATTTTAGATTCTGGACAGAATGGAATTAAATCCAGCTTCTAGAATTTGGTATGTTCTTTTCTTATCAATCCATATCTTTATGATGTTTATAGAGTTGTATAAACCAGCACTAACAAAAAACTGGGAGCTTGTTATATGAAGTTTGTGAGGCATATCATCTGTTTCCTTCATATAGTTGCCAATACAATTCCATCGGCTTTTTTGGCCTGCTTCAGGTTGCAATGACTCTCTAAATGGTAAATGGATTTTTTTTCTCCAATTTCACCTTTCTTGGTCTGCAAATGTAGTGATAGGGCATTTGGTTTTTGTTATTGTCATGTAGCTCTGCCTTCTAGAATGCAGATTAGAATTTCAACACTGAAGTTTTTTTATTAGAACAAGTGTACCAATGTTTTATGTACTTTATCTATCTTTTGATTTGTGATTGACAACAGCATTCTGTCTATGTTAAAGTTTCAAGCACCACCTATCCATTTTTGGGATGTATACCGGTGTCATAGCCAATTGAAGAAAGTTCCTCCCAGTATTCGTTTGGCTGAAATCTGCATCCACAATTAATTTACAGCGATTTTTTTCAATAAGTTTTCCTCTATTTCAATGGCTGTATACAACTTCAGGTCAAAGTTTATCATAGGTGCAAAATGAATTATCTTGTTTCATAAACTCTTTGCTTTCATTTGCAGTTCATGCTCGTTTTTGGGACTTATTTTATGAGCTTAGTTGTATAATTTTTTTTCACTTGCCAGAACTGCATTCTAGTGCTTCCAATATCTTTCCTGTGGTTATTGATTATTCCTTGATAGCCCAAAGAGATTAATAGGCCATAACCAGGTTGTTGAAGCTATCCTTTCTTTATTCTCTTGTAGCATGCTTTGAAATGTTCTTTCTTTTTCCGTTTCGTCCTCATTTTTTCTGTGTTATTTTTGTCAATGATTTTCTAGATTCAAATGGCCATTTTCAAAGTTTCTAGGAATCACAGCCAGTCTAAAATATAGTGGAGTTCATCAAAACTCCACTGATGATGAGCTTCGGATCCATCCATACCAAGAGGATGCTGGAGAAGAATCTGACACTACAGAAGACTCATATATTGCAGAGGTCGGGGCCGAGTTATGTATGGTTGGAGATCAGACATGTTCAGTTCCCTATGAACTCTTTGATTTGCCAGACTTGAAGCAGATTTTGTCTTTGGACAATTGGAATTCTTGTTTGACAGAGGAGGATAGGTACAATCTTGCGGCATACCTTCCTGACATGGACCAGCAAACTTTCAACCTAACTCTAAAGCAACTACTTGGAGGAGAAACATTGAATTTTATCAGTCCCATGGAAGAGCTCTTTGATAGGCTGAAAGGTGGGTTATGCCCCCCTAAAGTGTCCCATTACATGGAAGGATCATTGTATTTGCAGCAGAAGCTACATTATCATTCATTGAGGAATTATCACAAGAATATGGTGAATAACTTCATGGAGATGCATAAGATCTGGAAAAGTTTTCCTCCAGGGGCAGGTGTGGAACAAAGGCTTAGGGTTTGGTACTCTTGTAAAAATCGGAAGAATATTTTACAAGTTGGACCGCAGGCTGTCCCTCCATATTCAAAGCTTGGTTTAGAATCCTTAAAAGAGAGTAAGGCTCAGAGACCACCGCCACAGCCAAGAAAAATAGCTACACCTGTTAAATATCAAGGTGTGACTGATATTGTCTACCCTCCTTGTCAGCAAAAGAATCTAACTACTACAAAAGTTGACAGCAAAGGTGTTCTCAAATGGAAGGCACCCAATAAGGCTCCTTTTCCCTCTGAAATCAGCACTGCAAAGCTGGATTCCAAGGAAATCATGAAAATAGAAAAGAGAACCCCCAAGGGAGTTTTGAAACAGTTTCCAAAGAGTCTTGTAAGGCATGGACAACCCCAAATGAAGCAAGAAAATACTGCTTTGAGGGAGAATCAAGGTTATGAAACAAAATCTAGACTGTCACTTTTACCCACGGGCTATGGGTGGATGGGAAGGGGAAAGTTTTATTGGAGAAGCTTCACTTGCCCTACCTAGCAGCAAAGATAGGAGGAAAAAGAACAAATCTGAAACATTGGAGAGTGCAGTGGTGCAACAAGGATTTGGATAATCCTACAGTAATGCCCCAGGGAAAAATATTTTAGAATATGACAAGAAGATGAAAAAATCTAAGGGCCAACCAATACTTAACAACATTGGGACAATAAGTTACTGGCAGAAGATGATGTGGGAACTACCAGTTCTGTGCAATTTCAGAGGGCTCTCTCATCAAACAATAGAGGGAACAGAGTCCCGAGTTCTCATTTTTTGAATCATCATAGAACTGTATCGGAAAATGTTCCAAATGAAGGAATCCCTTCAGATAGATTTCAAGCACCTAATTGGTTAAATTCACCTATTCGTGTGAGAGATACTGGAGATTTTTTCCATGCACCTCCAGGTAACATCTTGGATTGGTAGTTACCTTGATTTTTTCCATTTCTTAGCAGTCACAAATAGTTGTTTCAGGTTGTATGTCATAGAAACGTCTGTAAAATTGTGTGTTTTTATTTGATTATTTAACCATTGGGGAAGGTTATTGAAATT
>LPNX011156669.1:114468-177536 GCA_001517045.1 Pseudotsuga menziesii
GAAGTATAATGTTTGTTTTATTCTTAAAAGAAATATTGCAAGTGAGGAGGTATATAAAATGGTCATTTGGAATTTCAAATTAGATATTACTCCTAAATATATTTTGCTTTTCTTAACCTTTTGTAAGAACGCGATTGGCAGTTTCACAAATCATCTTTGTTCAGGATAGTGTCTATTTGCTATTTTTTCAAGTAGGCAATGGTCTGGGGGCTTAGAAGGCATTAGAGGAGAAGCTGCTCTTCATGTTCTGAAACTGTAGGAAATTATAACAGTCATATGTGAAGTATACCTTACATTGTCCGAAATTGTAGACAAGAAATAGATGTAAAAAGTGAATGTAAATGATCAAAATTTTTCTGTTTGTATCCATCTTCAGAAATATATTTTTAACTCTAAAATCAAGATCATTACAATTGAAGGCGTAATTACTGTAATGGCCTTTCAGCTTCATTCCCCGTTTACACAATTGTAGAGCTAATTCTTACTTCAATCTTAACATAAAAGATGTCACTTATCACATGTGCAAGTGAAGTGTGCCCTATTGTTTTTGTGCTAGTTATTACTTCAATCCTGAGTCCTAGCATGTAAGATACTGCCTGTCTCTTGCCCAAATGAAGTGCACTCTATTGTTTCTGCGCTGTTTGTATGTGCTTGGAGTAGGAAATTCCGGCAATTTGCCAAAGAATCATTATACTTTAGAAGGATGAATGCTATATATTATAAGTAAATGATTGCAATGGATGTTCAACTAGGTTTCAACCTTGGTTAATGGTTTTCTGGATGATTTGTGAAATGTAAGGTGTCTTTGTAATCTACCTATTGTTTTTTTATTTTAATGTAATTTAGAATATAAAGACTCTTATAGTCATATGTTTCATCCTCAAAGCATAGCCAGGATGGATCATATGATGCAAGTATTTTTTTTAGTCCTTAACATGACGAGCATATATTTACATGGCCATAATTATGAATCCTTTAACAGTGGTAATTGTTTTTGTTTTTTTGTTTTGGCAGAAATGGTTATAGATTTGTATTATAAAAGTGTTGCAGCCTCACTGGTCAGCGTAATATTACAGACAAAAGAAGGGAAAAATTCCAGTCTTATCCTAAAAAATTGTCCAATTTTTTGTTGTTGTTGTAAAACTACTCAAAAACCTTTTCTGTCCTTCACAGAGGATTAACTATCTTTTGTTTGTTTAAAGCCTATAAAAAACTCCCAATACTGTGATGAATTAAGTCGAATTCCATTTATTGTTCAGGATCTTGAGCGTAGTATGCCTTCAATTTTATAGTTTCTTTTCTTGAACTAAATAAGTCTATATATAATCTAACAATGTTATATTCTTGGATGATATTCTAGCAAATGTATCCTCATCTTAATGAGTGTGCTATTTTACAGGAGGCTGGGAATTACACAGCTAAGAAATTGGATATCATATGCCATTTTTTGGGTCATTAATCCTGTGGCTCTTTACCATCTAATTTCGATTGCAGCTAAACATTTGTAAGTGCAGTCTACCATTGTAGTTACACATGCCATTCAAATGTGTTTTTAATATAGTAACCTAATAAACTTAGAAGCCAATCAGAAGCTTCAGAGTGATGTGTACCTAAAACAAATCAGTGTTGTTTTCTTGGTAGACTCTCAATCAATTAACATTCTTTCTTGTAATGCATGATCTGAATGGTTACATGGCCACTGTCACAAACCAAATTTAGCCAATTTCCTAGTGGAGGTGTGGGGCAGTTCCATTCACTGTATGGTATGTTACACTATCTTTCAAATTAGACACAATAATCTTTCCTTATATATAGACTGCTCTTTGTTATCATAGTCCTGAAATAGACTTGCCTCCTTCAAAAATTTCTTTCATGAACTAATATCTTTTTGCTATGGTTGTTCAATTGCCTTAGTCTATGCTTGTTTTAGTCTATGCTTGTTTTGGTGCATATAGGCCATTATGACTCTTGGAAAGCAATCTAAAGACTGCAATGCTGTTATAAATGGAGAGCTTGCTATCCATTCAGAAAAAGGTGAATCTTAAGGGGAATCCAATTAGGTAATTGTCCCACTCACAAGCCTTCTATCCTTTGTTTTGGAAAATTACATTTGAAATTTCACTGCAAATGTATCCTACTCAGACTTGATGGTTATTTGGTGTCTCATCCATCCCAATGGGTACATTGAGGGATAAATTATGGCCATCATCAAACCCTCCCATTTGTCTGAAACTGATGAGGTTTTTGTATTCAAGGTTTTGCTGTTCTGCACAAACTCAACGTAGGCATCTATCTTGAACTGTCTGTAACTGTGTTTATCTCAATGGGTTACATGGTATTTGTTCTGCAATGCCCACACAAGAATCAGTGCATTCTCAAATGATGTCCATGCATGTTTCACACAGGTGATCTTCATGTATCCACTCTCTGTTCATTTTCTTATGCTACCATTTGACCCTTGCAGTGATGTCTTGATAAATGAAGATTGGTCTTGATCAATGCAGCCTTTTTTAACTTCAGTTTTGAGGTCAAAAAATTCAATATTAACTAGCCGTTGCACTTTTAAACTTTTCAAATTATTAATGCCATTTTTTACTTTTCTAAAATCTTAGATATATTTGTACTTGCCTTGTTATACTTGGTGTCCAGACTTCTTATGGTGCAGCATTGTTCACCAATGATTGGCAGACTCTCGGAAACTTGATTCCAGGTTTCAGGTATATGTCATATTTGTTTATAGGTTGCACACATGTACAAATGAATGCCAAAGAGAAGAAAAAATGAGAAGATACACTTTTATTATTGAATACTTTTCTCTTACAAATATAACATCTTGATTCACACATTTATAGCATGGTGGTTTAGCCACCTAGCCTTTAAATTTTCATTTGATCACATTTCATAACATTAACATTAAACACATTTGTGTCTTGTTAATATTGCAATATGCCATTTTTTCAAAGAAAAAAATCTCCATTTCTATTCCCCATGAAAATTGAAATCACATTTATGAGGTGTTTTCTGCACTTTTCTGAAAGTCGTCAAAAAATGACTCCAGAGTCCAGTCTATCAGTCTATACTCTATAGTGTCCAGAGTATGCCCTTGGGCCTTATTGATTCTTGTTATATAATAACTTTTTACTTTGTTCCAGACCTGTTCCTTGAGAGCCTCTTTGCATCTAAGCATATCTTCCCTATTCTTCAAAAGAGGAATTAGATTCCATGAGTACTCCCAAAATTTTGTAATTATGTATTTCAAATTTTGAAGGCGTGTTATTAAATTAGATATTTCCCCTTGACAATATTATTACAGATAGTCAGAGATACATTTTGATTTCATCATTTTTATGTGAGTTTTGAATTTTCCTATTTGCTTTTACATTTTAATGGCCATGCATGAATTGATCTTGTGCTGCAGACAGGTTTAAGTTTAACTGTCTAAATCTTAAAAAATTTCAAGCATGTTTGCATAATTGGCTTCATATTTTATTATAGTACAAGAAGAGTTTGCTTTGAAAGTGCCCTAGTTTTACTCAGATGATTGAAATTTTATGCTTATCTGATAATGTCTATAAAATCTGCTGACCCCCCAGGCACAAGAGAATGCAAAGATGCACTATGCAAATGCCTAAAGTCAGTGATGCTAATGATGTGTCTAGAGGGATTTTGGATAATTTCCCAAAGCGCCTGAATGTTGTTCCTCCTACAGTTCTCAGTGGTTCATTATCAGGTGTTACTACTGAGACATATAATTCTGATACACAGTTGTGCAGAAAGCACGTGAAAGGCTACAAAAGAATGAACAAATATATTAGGGAGAGTAGATATCGCAATGTTATGGACATGAATGCAGGTCTTGGTGGCTTTGTAGTAGCACTTACATCTGACAAAGTTTGGGTTATGAATGTTGTCCCAACCATTGCAAAAAAGAATACACTTGGTGTGATATATGAAAGAGGCCTTATTGGAATTTATCATGACTGGTATGGTTACCCTTCATTTCTCTTTTAATTTTTGTAAGGCTTTAATTTTTGTTATAGAAATATAACCTATAGTTGGAGGGCCATAATTCACAACAATGTACATGCATAGGTAGAAGACTAGGTTTCCACTCTCATCCCAATTTGGGAAAAGGATTATAGGAACAAACTGCATCTAATATGTAATATAACATGTAAAAACTCTAGTTTTTGTATCCTTATACCTTTTTAATGGGCCTAGTGAAGCATAATAGATTGACAGACAAGATGCTCACCCAATTGAAATCATGCCATGTTTCTACTACACGATGCGCCAATAGATTCCATTCTATTTTAAAATGAGAGGATCCCTCCTCGCCATATAACATAAAAATCATGGTTTCATAAACCGATATGGGTATCTCAAGTATTGTGTAGAATACATCCAATTATTCTTATCTAAGAAGGCCTTATATTCAGTCCACCAATATTTCAATTTTTTTACTAGATTGAATTCCTTGGCTCTGTACTCATCTAGAAATGTTTTGTTCAATAGCACTTGAATTTTCTTCATCTTGAACATTATTTTGAATGAATAGGGTTGTAAATAAGCTATGGAAACCCTACCTTCACTTATGACTGATCTCATTCCAAGATTAATGTGTCTGAATATCGATTTGACAACATCGTTATATGGTAATATTATTGGTTTGGCGGCAATCAAGTAAAGGATGTGCTTTCTGATATTTCAAAAAACCTCTAAGTCATCATGGTCCTTATGGAATTCTTCATTGACGAACATTCTATACATGTATTTGGGCACTCAAGGTCATCCTGGAATCTAATTAAATGATTTGTATCTATGAGCAACATTGGATCTGCATCTTTCTAAGGGTTGGGACTTTCTTCAACTTCCCATTTTAAGGTAGCTTCCCTATTCCTTGTGCTTTTGACATTTTAAATAATAAATATCCTACAATAAAAAATGAAAATACAAATATTAAATCTTGTAGACATAATTATGTCAATAGGTGAGTTATGAATATAAATCAAGCCTACCTCAAGTTTCAAGCTAAAACAAATGGACTTTGAGAAACAAGATAGTAGGTGAACAAACTTGGCTTCTCTAGCAAGTTTACAAAGGATAATGGTGAATATTAATTGTGAAATACCTCCCTGAGCTGGTTAAGATTATTAATGACAACTATATATATGCACGGGTGGCAAAGTTTGGTGATAAGTCATGTATTTTGTTTTTGCAATGATTTATGGAGTTTGAGGATATGCCCTTATCTGAAATCCTTATGGCATGCTTAGGTGGCAAGTTGGGGTGCATAACCTTTGAAGAGAAATGTTTTGACCATGTCATTTGCACCAAGGGATTCACATGAAGCCCAAGTGCAGTTTTCTTTGGAGCGAGGCATGCCTGCTGTGATTGGTGTAATGTAGACACAACAGCTTCCTCACCCTTCCCATAGTAGGGATCGAAACGTCGAGATTTGCGAAATCATCCAACGCAACTCTTTCTTATTTACAATTCTTCACTGCGTAAATGACTACTTTCATAAATACTAGTTACTGGTAAGTTGTAATAGTAATAATTATGTAGTTTGTAGATTGATATCTATCATAAATTTGTTTGAATATCATCATTGTCAAGCAATACAAACTTCTTAAAGGGTGCTAGCTCAATGGTAGAGCGCCTGCCTAATTATAGGCAGGAGGTTGGTGGTTCGATTCCTCCATGCCCTATCATAAATTTGTGAGTACAAAAATGACTAAATTCACATATATACGACTATTGGTAGCTAATTTCTTGTATCTTAGTCGTATTTAGCTTAGTCATTAATATGTTAACATCTAGTAGTTTATTTAGTCGTATATTTGGTCATTAATGGTTGCAATTAGTGACTAAATCAACGACTAAATCAATGATTAACTCAGTGACTAAATCAGTGACTAAATCTGTGACTAAATCAATGACTAAACCATTAACTATCAATGACTAAAACAATGACTAAATCATTGACTATCAATGACTAAATCATTTTCTATCAATGACTAAATCAGTGACTAAATTAGTGACTACTAAGTCAAGCTATTAATGACTAGTGAAATACGACTAGCTATAAGATAGTGGTAATCTACTAATATTAGTCACCGACTCAAAAATAGTCATTTATAGCCTGATTTTAGTCATTTTTTAGTCATTAATTTCTCATTTTCTACTAGTGACATAACAAAAAAATGTAGAATAAATACTTCAAAGAATAATATTGATTTCATCTCACAACCAAAAACGTTTTCATAAGATCATAACCATCAATGTTATGAAGTTTTTGTGGGGAGTGATTTTATCATATAAAGGGATTGATGTCACAATCATCTATAGGAAGAAATGTAACTACATCCAAGGTCAAGAGATTCCATGCCCAAAAATTTCTTCAATTAACCCCACAACCATTTCCCACCGAAAGTTATGTTGGCAAAGGAAATGCACCGTTCACAAGGCAAACAGAGGATTGTATTTTATGCCTAAAACATTTTGAAATAATGTGTTGGTTGGTTGAGGCATTTATTCAAACACATTGATTGGTTACATGGGAGGTTGCATTCTTAATCGATATAGGAAAAGTTTCTTCCTATGTGAGATCACTTTTTTGTTGGGTTGTATTGTAGGAATTATGCGCTACCATTTCTCCCCATGAAATCGATTTCTTAATGGTTTACTTGCAGAAATTATGGAAATGATTTCACCCCATGAAAATATCTTTCTCATACAAGAAAACACATGGTCATTAATTCCTAAGAACAAAACTCATGAATGAATTTCTTCGAGTAAGAAAATCCATGAACTTGGCATATTCCTGGCCTAATATGAACCCAAAACTTGTTATGAAACAATTTTCCAAAGTAATGCAACAAAAAATATCATATTATTTGGTACAAATAAAATCAAATTTTCAAAGTGGTACAACAAACAATTAATATGTTCCATTACCTATTGGTTTACTAATTAGAAGTCCTTCTTCATAGACCTTCCTCATGAAACCATAAAAACTTGCAAAAGTAATGTGTTACAGAAAATAACTCATTACTAACCATCATACAAACATAAAAGCCAATAGTAATGAAGTAGAAGGACAACATTCTGAAAAATTCAAGGAGTTGTCCAAGTCTATACATATCTCCGCTGAGAACCTATTCTCCATTTTCACTGGGCTACTTTACCCTCAAACAAATTAATCTATTTAGTCTGACATCTCATCCCTTTCAAATGTGCTACAATGTGAAATTTATAGGTTAATTCTTAACAAAAGAAAATGTGCATAAATGGAAAGGAAAACAACAAAATATTACAGATAAAAAACTACCTAAGAAACAAGAAAATAATACACATAAACAACTACCTGAATGTATTCATGATGAGTGATGTCTCCCTATCATAAATTCGAATTCAATCCTGCATATTGCATGATGTGTCAGTAACACATATTTAACAGGCATATTTTTCCTAGGCTGCCTATTTTACATGTATGCATTTTCTTGCAAAATCCAATACAACATTTTACTAGCACTATTATATTTCTTATGTCACTGTACACAACTAATGGTGCAGATTCACAAAAAAAGAACGCTCACAAATATCATTTTCAGCACCACTGGACAGAAACACAAGTGTCCCATCTCCCCTCTTTGATTTAGCTTATACCCAATTCGGCAAGAGGATTATGGTCAGGCCAATATAGGACCAAATTATGGTTGTTTCTTTGTTAATATAATTATTCACAGCTTCCTATATGCTGATGATTTGGGTATTCTACATCATACAGCTGAGGGCTTGTAGTTGCAAAAGGAACTAGGCTTCCTTCATTACTTTTGTACTAATAAAAAACTGACATCCAATATTGAGAAAACAAAGGTTACAACTTTCAATCTTCCAAAACAAGAGGCTTTGCATATCTAACATTCTAAGTTCTAGGATTCATAAGCATTACATTGCCCTTTCCACTCACAAATGGCAGCACTTTTCCCTCCATTTCAAGATATTGATCCTGAGATCCATTTATTTGATGCCTACTCACACCCAAATATTTTTATAGTTGTAAGGTTAGGTTTGTAATTGAGTTTGTCAGAATTGCTTATGTCAATAAATTATGGGTACTTATGTTTTACAGGACTATTGTAAAGGAAGGAAACAATTCACTTTCATCATTGTATTGACCAAGTTTTGAGTCCCCCCATTTATTGTGAACACATTTGTTGATATTTTCCACCTTCGTAAAACTCAATATAGGCACCCTTGTAAACCTCAATAGAGGCATGCTTAAAACTTGATACAAAATCAGGGATGCATTGCTAGGATGGAACAATGCATTACCAACTTCTTCTCGCATACTTGATCTCACACCTAGCAATATATAATTTAGTCTCCTTAATAATATTGGCTCAATAGGCTCTTGAGAGTTGGATGACTTTTGATCTCTTAATTTGAGACTTAGTGTCAAGAATTTTAGACTGATTTTGGTATATTGTAATTTAATTTCTAGATTACTACTTGATTAATTTTTAAATTGTTATCTATATTAACATGTAAGAGTTCCCTTGTCTGCTTGCACCTCCACAACTAGTTTGAATCATTGCATCTCTCTCTGTCCCATTGGCTTCTTTTTCCCACCAGTCTATCTTTATTTCTTTCACACACACACACACACACACACACACACACACACACACACACACACACACACACACACACACACACACACACATCTAGTGTGATGAATGTAATATGAATTTTGTATGGAACAAGTTGTAAGTCTCAATAAAATCAAAAGAAACCATATGAACTGACATCATTGAAAATCATCTGGATTGTTATTATTAGCATTCCATTTCAGAAAAAACATGTAAGCAGGAACTAATCCCATCAAATAGTAAATCAATGATAAAAACATATTGAATAAGGAAAAACAAAACTTCAAAACTTATCATGATGAAACAACACAAAGAAGAAAAAGTGAATTGTGAATTTTCTATTATGCTCCAATAATGAAACAACTAAAATTTAAAAGATATCATATTTACCTTCACAATTAGAATAACCATCTCCCATAAATTGAACACCTTCAACCAAAGGGCACTCACAAACCCTACCCCGAAAAGTATCCTAACAAAAATAGCAAAGAATTTGTATTCATAATGCGACAATTTAATGGTTCAAGTGAGTCCTTCCACATAAACACAACATATTTATATGCTTTGGTTGAAGCATCTAGTATACCTTGTAGGCAATTATGTTTTCCTTCTTGTCTTGCCAATAACCACCATTTTTTTTAAAACATTCATTTGTTTCCATGTCTGGTTTGGGAAACAAAAAAGGTTACTTCCATCCATTTAATAATGGATTTTAAAATGACTTATTCCTGAAAATTCAAGGTATATAGCTATGCAACTAGAATTCATCCACTCACAAAGAAAATCACCTTCACTCAAGCAAACCGTTGGCTCAGTAGTTTCCTAAAAACCTGCACAAATTGCCTTCAAGATAGCCCCCTTGTCCAGTTTTCCTGCAATTAGATTTATAAGGATGTTAGTTTGCCGCATTTTATTCTTGCATTTGTAAAAGATAAAATGTATAAGAAGAAAGGATTTCAACCTCTATATTGTGTGTTCTTAATAAGAAGTGTGGGAAAAATAGTTACATCACCTCGAGATCCATGTCCAACCTATGAAAAGCATAGCACCATCAACATTCAATAACACACAATATCTATCATACTAAGGGAATGAATGACAGCATGGCCACATCATAGATGTTTACCACATAAAATATACCAACAAGACTTAACAAATATGGAACAAATGATAACAAAAGATTCCATGATAACAACTCTTAGATAAAATGAAAACTAACAAATGGAATACATCTAGATTCTATTCTAACTTGTGCATCTTGCTCTTGTTTTAAGATAGGGTTCTCTGCATCTGCAGTTGGATCCCCCATGCATTTTTATATATTCTTGACATCTAGGTTTGGTTCTTTGTTTGCTTCTATGTCTCCTGAAATTGACTAGATCTGAGATTTCTTCTCTGTACTTGCTCCTTCCTCTAGGGTAAGAATCAATTTTACTTGCCTTGTGATATTCACTCCTTTTTTCATGCCTATGACTCATGGAGCCTAACCTATTGCAACCAATTCTCCTCTCATCCTCCCTACAATCCATATAACCCCCGGTTAGTATTTGATAGTTGGTTCTTTCATCATCTTGACGAACCCTGTAACTCATACCGACTTGTGTTTTTCAGGTTTCTCGGTGTCTCTTCTATATAGATAGCTATTATAGTGACTGCATCCTCTAGATTCCCTAACTTCATATGTAATTTTGAAATTTGTACCATCCTTATCATGCATAGTGTCTTCACATTTTCAATTCTCACATGGAAAATCTCCACTTAGTTCCATTTGTGTACTACACCAATGGATTGAATCTATTTAAAAATTAGAAGAAATTAAACCAAATGTTTAATCTTAGAAACCACCTCTTACATGCTTCCAATATTTTAAATATTCATGTTGTCTCTCTCTACTGCAGATTCCTAGTTACAAGATATTAGTATTGCTGGTCCTGCTGATTGTAGTATTGGTACTAATTGCAATACCCATCAGGTGCTTCAATTTGAGATTACAAAAGAATTAAGTAGACCAGTCATCATAATTATCCACTATGAAGATGAATGATTTGATGAGAGTTCTCTTCATGGATTGCATGGAAAAAATAATTTATCTAGAAGCAGTGGTAATATCACCGTGCAAGAGGATATATCTCATAATGATGGTAGAGATTAAAATTTGCATGAAACTGAAAGTGGTTGTGTGCAAACCACATTATTTGTTGGAAATACTTAATGTTAATAAAATACAGAGTTTGGCTTCGAATATACAAATGCATCTTTCCAAAACAAAGAAAATGCAAAACACCCCTTTAGAAAATGTAGTTGTGGAATTCAACATTGTTTATTTCCTAGTCGACTCTATGCATTACCTGGTCTTCTTTCCTGATGATTTTGTCTTCGTAGCACATCATTTGGACACATTCTTTATAATGGCATCCTGCTGCTACTATGTCATTCATAGGGGTTTAACTTTTATGTCTCTCCTCTTTTTAGTGGAAATTACCAGTTCCTGTCAAAATGGCTGGACTCTTGCTAGAATTGCCAGGCTAGAATCCTCACAGGTTGCCTTGATTTATAAAATTTTATCTCCATTTTTTTATTCATTCTACACCCTTATTTGAGGATTTGTTTCCCCCATTCTTATCTATCACCTCGCTTAGTTCTACATTGATGGAAAATATGATGATGTCATTCCAAGGTGGTTGGCATGTTGTTGGATCGCCATAGTGATTATGGCAATATTTGGAAGTATGGAATGGATTCTTAAATTATAGATTGATTTATTTAGATACAATGCACAAACATGGTCAGATAAGTGTATCAAGATGATGTGAAATCAACATCAAGAAAGGCAGTCCCGCATCGTGGGCTTTCTGCCATCTTCCCAACAATCAAGGATGTTTACATTGAGTGGTATCTGCCATGTTCTATCTCAATTTTTTGGTACATACAGAAGGAATAAGTGATCTCTGGGTGGTGGTTTCTTTTCTCCTCATTGAGGATATCTTCTTATTCTCTAAGTACTTTCATGTAATGTAATAATTCTTACCTCCACCAGGGTAAAAAATGGTCTAGGAGACCTCTGAAATGGTTTATGAGATATGTGAATACTAGAAAAAGATTTAAAAGTGCAAAGTGATGATATGGAATTGTAAATAATGTCTATCTCTTTATATGGCATGTTCTTGCCTCATTAAGTTTTTATCAAGTGTTGTTTTAGTCATTGTTATTTTCAATCATTGTGACAATGAAAAGATGTTGGCAATTTCTTATCTAGTGTATTTCCATACCTCTTTTTTGAACTTGAGGTTTCAATCTAGGAACTGCTCTGAGCTTCATATTCTTGTATTTACAAACCCAGATAATGTAGACTTGAAATATTTAAGTATTTGTTTGTACTCAAGTTATATGTTGAGAATGAATGACTTCTATTTTTGGAACTTACGATATCTTTTCTAATTGAAAGAATCCAATGGAGTAACTAAAAAATTTATTAACTTTAGATGATGGTTGGAGGGATCAATTTATTTCTTAAATTTAGAAAATGGTTAGAAATAAATTTTAATTCTGGCTTGGACTGTGTAGAAAAGACGTTACATACTCTTGTTCATTTCCAATTCATGGAAGGGGATGTTATACTTTTGTATATTAACATATCTTAAGCATGGAGAATTTTTTGTAAAATCTTAAGATATTCGGTTCTTCTGCATTGAATGTGGAATTCTCCATCCTCCAATTTTATTTATTTTTCTTTTGCAAGTTAGAAAGTACATATACCCTCACACCCAATGTATTTTTGTGTTGTTGGAATACACATTTTAGTGTTGACAATATGCTGCATATTTTTCCCAAATTTAGATCATTTATGCTTCTGAGATACTGAGTTGAGACAAACCAATTACTAATGTTTTCAGTGTATCTTGGGACACTTCTTGCATTAATATAAGGTGGTATAGAATGATCCATATAAGCAAAATTCAGCATAATAACAACATATTTCATTTGGTGCAACCATATCAATCTGTAAAACACAACATTAGTAAGAACCAGATACCCACCATATTATGGAAAATAGCATGAAATTTCATTGTTTCACAAATTTTCATAACAAGTTGTACATAGTTGAAGCTAACCTTATTTATAATCAAAACTCCTGTTTATGAGCAAATATCATACTTTCGTTGAAGGAAAAATCAAAATAGATTTTACTTATAGATATTCATCAAAAGTGT
Organism: Pseudotsuga menziesii; assembly: GCA_001517045.1. Classification (NCBI taxonomy): domain Eukaryota; kingdom Viridiplantae; phylum Streptophyta; class Pinopsida; order Pinales; family Pinaceae; genus Pseudotsuga; species Pseudotsuga menziesii. Next base: position 127,337 of record LPNX011156669.1, read on the forward strand.
TCTTCCAAGCTTGAACTATACGATACAAGATAGTTAGATTTGTTTCCATGAAGTGTCTTCAAAATTTTTATTGTACAAGAGGAACTTGCTTAGCATTGCATTCTAATTTATATCTAGTATTATTTTCTAAAACCTTGCTTCATTTTTTAGTGTGTAAATTATGAATTTAGTTTTTCCCTTTACCAAATAAGGAAATCTCAAGAGCATGAAAATTTTTCACAGCCAGATTCACCATCATATCTATAGGTCCGCAGACCAAAATGTGATGGAAATTATTGGACTATTATGGTTAGATATACATTAGCTATGATTTTCACTACAATTCTCGATGATTACATCTCCAAATAGGTGAAAGCTAAGAAACTCCAAACATAAGGAAAATGTGTTTTAAAAGGAATCATTGAACTTGTGACTGAATCTTCACCCTCACAGTGATCATTGAGGAGGTAGAGGCTACTAAGAGTAAATCGTATTTCTGTTTTGTGGATTTTGTAAAGCCCTTGACACTGTTCTAACACATCTTGTTCCAGAGGCTCAAGACTTTGGGCTTACTGCAGGTAGTGATGTCCTTAGCTATGAGAATATATGAGAAGATTGTGGGTCAATTTCAGTGTTGGTGTCCACAACACTATAGATGTAAACTTGAACCAATATTGTTCTATTTCCCCTACATTCTTTGGGCTCTACATCAATGAGCTTGAAGATATCATCCATGAGTCCCTTGGTAATACAAATGGTCACATCCTCTTTGCGGTCACCATTTTTATTATTCTTTTTCTAGATGATATTATTTTATTTCTCACACAGCTACAAGTCTACATAGGCAACTTGATGTTCTCATAACTTTCTATGGAAATCATCAATTATAAGTTACAACTTAACCTAGGGAAATGAAAGTTATAACATTCAACATGTCTACAAAGGAGTCACTTTTAGTTAAGCAAATTTATAATGGTCAATGAGTAGAAGATTAGTGTTCTCCACTTTATCTTCAACCTAGCTCTGGATGCTGAACTATGAGGAAATAAATGGTATGCTACTTTCAACATTGAAGAAGTAGCAAATTCAATGCCAATTTCACATCTAATAAAAAAAGATCCACCTCGTAGCACAAGAACCGATCCCAACCCCTAGAGAACCTATATAAATTTCAATTCTAGGGAAATTAAATTCATAATAGTGTTTTTTTGAGCCACATCCACATGTCCCTATCAGCAGGGAATAAATTGGCTTTCTTGAATGCTATGGCAAGAGTACAGAACAATGCAGGTGAAGTAAGTAACAACATAGCACATAAAGATAGATCATCCCCTAACAACATACTTTCACTGTAAATATCAATCAAATAAAAATTTTGAGAGCATTAGGTGTTTAGGATTTTTCATGTTTTTCATTAAAAATTAATGTTTTGGGGGGATAAATGGGTCATAGAAACACTAGAACTTGTAGGATCCATTTGAAAATTTCAAGAATTTTTTGATTTTTCATAGGATCCATTTCATGGGACTAGGATATGTTTCCTTCTGCATGGGATCTATTTCCATTGTGGATCCAAGGTGGATCTGATCCGAATACATATCAGATCCATGGATTTGCAGATCCTACACACTGGAGTGGTGAATCTGGTAACACATGTTTAAAGCCTTAACATTCTATAGCCTTGACATACCTAAAAAAACAATAGTACTAGACCTTACTTTTCATCAATTTTGGGAAAACTTTTCTTTGATCCTAAATATGAACCCAAGGCAACAAGTAACATCCAATATTTTTTTGTAACTGATAAGATTGATCCAAAAATTGGTGTCATCATATTTGAAATGTCAGCATCAAATATTCAGCATTTCATTCTGTAAAAAGATAAACCATAGAAGTCTAAAATAAATCCTAATTTGCATTAATGATGATGATGTAACTTTTAGGACCCTATTACCCACCTATTTTCATGGCGTGTTCACTTACGTTTCAAAGGAGTTCTGGGATAATTCCTAGGATTTATGGACATGTCTAACAAGAGAGAGCAATTTTTTGTCCATATTCTTGGTTGACTTGTAGGATAAAGCCATATTTCTTGGTGTATTTTAGCAACAAAAAAAGGCATCATCATCAAATCTAGGTTAGAACTGAGAAGGATGTTGTACCAAGAAGAAAAGATTCTGTGAATATTGCTAGTAGTAGTGATGGTGCTCTTGTAGCTTGTAAGGAGCCAGCAGATCTATGTGTCATCAAATAGCAATAAGTCATTTATGAGCATACATTTCCTGGCAGCTTGTAAACCTGTGTATGTAACATGAATGAGAAAGTTAGAGGAAGGACATGATCGGTTGATAATTCTTCAGTAGCATTGGGGTATGGTGATATTGGTTTGCTTTTATGATGATATCATTGCATCAGTGTTAACTTACAATTCTGGATTTTGTGTTGAAAATGTGACAGCCTGGGATCCTCTGTTATGAGTCATGTAAAGAAATTTATTCATGACATAAAAGTCCTAAAGAGGCTCATTCTCACTGGATGAGGAAATAAGGAGGATTAATCCTTAAAGCTGTGTTGCAGCATAAAGATGGAAATTATGGTTAGTGTATATAACCTTTGGAAATATTTTCAAATTTCTCTATTCCATTAAGATATACCATTCCATCCTTTGAGGGATCTTTAGGCATAAGCCTTAGCCAGTCACATGAAATATAAACTAAGTTGCCAAGGTCTACTCATTTATTATTCTTGGTATTACAATGAAATTACATCAAATGTATGCCATCATATTTCACAAGTCTCACTTTCAAACAAGGGATATAGTTCCATGGTGTTCTCTCCTTGTCAATTAGTTTCCACTGTTAGAATTCATCTCACATGGTTGCAAGTCAAATCCACAAACACTGAGCATATCCTCACCATTTTATCCAAATCTAAGCATATACTTTATGTTTATCAACATAAGAAAATGTAAATAGGAAGTTACTTTGGACTTAACATCCATAGAAACCTCACAAAAACTCAAAATCTATCAAAAAGAGTGAAAAATCAAGCTACATGAAATTTTGTAGCACTTTTCCAAATTTCTGTGTGGTAGGGTCTATAGAATTTCAAGTGTGAAGGCCAACTTATTTCCAGCATTCTCCATTGTTATTTCCATAATGAGCTTGAAGGGAAGTCTTGCTCCTTGGTGGTAGAACAATCAAGCTTGGGTTTGGCATTTCTCTTGTTGACTGTAAGTTGCATTCACAAAGTTCCTTGCCCAACATTTCCAAGCATGTAAACCCCTTCTTAATAAACTATGCAGATCTGATTTGTTCTTATCTATTCAAATCTAGTTAGTGTGCTAGACATTTGGTTGGGAGTACAGTATTATATATATTTTGCATATTATGTTTTTCCACTCAAGAAAACACTATCATTATGACCATATAAGCACCAAACAATGTTCCCAATAGCTTGATATATGACAGTCAACAACAGCAAGAAATATCCAAAGTGTTCAATTAAATATTGCAGCCAAATGAACAGTAGAAATGTGTCTAGAAGTCAGATTTACAAGAGAAGAAACCTACAACAATCAGTTAACATGGTTATAAAGGAGATATAAAACAAGAAAGTGAGTTAAACCACGCCTGTAGACAAAATAGAAAACAATTAAAATCGTTGGGTAGTATCCTTCCATATCTAATTGTTGAGTGGAGGATTTCTCTATTGGGAGCAACTATGGGGTGCATATCACATTGTTGGGTAGCATTAATATATATTGGTAAGTGTATACCTGTTGTGGACAGCTAAGCTCCTTCAAGTCAAGGGTATCATGTAGGAAGGTAAGGCCCATGAGAAAAGGATTCAAAGAGAAGGAAGAAGGGAGTCCTTTGACTCTTGAATTCAGCACCTTGGCCCATCTAAGATATTCCAGTTTGATTTTGGATTGAACTATCTCTTTGAGCTTCACAAGTGGGGGAGGCACCTTCTTCCATTTAATCTAAAACCGAATTCAAGGTTTGTTGTTGTATTTTATTCCCTGTTTGAAAATACATGGTTTTTCATCTTTTTATCAATGTTTTTAAGATAATAAGTTATTTTTGTAGGGAGGTAGTGTCACGTAGAGGGATTTGGAGAGATGGGGTTTCCTAAGTTTTCATTTCCAGAACCCAAGTTTCAGGTTGAAATATTTGAATTCCATCTCAACTATTAAGGCTAGATTCTAGAGCTACACCACCAGATTGAGCTATTGCACATTACTAGTAAACCCCTACAGCACTAACAGAGAGCCCCCTCTGTAACAGTAACAAACGTGGAGAAGAAAGGTTTGTGATTTAACTGACTAAGTGAGGTGATATTAGAACAAACAATCTAACAAGTTGGAAAACCCTAGTCTCTAGAGCACCAAGCAAGTGGTCAAGAGTTTCCATTAGATGATCGACTACTATGAGAACTGGGTTGAAGAAGAATGTTAGAGGCTAGCATAGCTCCTTTGGTTGGGAAAGAAATGACAAAGAGCAAAGGGGGTGGGATTTAAATTATATTGGAGCATCAGTGACCAGTGGCAAGGTAGGGCATCGAGTAGCCCAATGTGAAAATCTCAGATCTCATGAATATTTTAAATGATTATTTGTCTTTATCAAATTTTCTTTCTGGTCATTAAGGGCGTAGCTTTCCATTATGACACAAAAAGATGGGAGAAGATGAGAGTTCACACTTCAAATATATATTTTCACTTTGATATGCATGTTCCAGACACTATATGAGAAGATGACATTATTAATGACATAATTGAAGTCCTTTGCTTTCATAGTGATTAGTTCAAAATTTGAATCATGACAATTTATGTATGTTAATAATTTTTCTAATTAATAGATGTATCATTTTCAGGAGAAAAGGGTCCTGGAGGCTTTGGAAGACGATAAACCTTTCAGGATTCAAAATAGTGGACCACAAAGGCTATAAGCTCTTCTACTGTAGTAGAAAAAAAATTATCCTTACAATTACGAGTTTCTTCCTAGAAACATAGGTAACCATTGACTCAGTAATTTACCTCTTGAGTCATAACTAAAATGACATTGAACTTCGAGAGTCCCCCAATATTGAAATGAATATTTGAAAGTGTTGCAGTGATAACCATGCTTAAAAATTGTTCCAAAACTTTGAGATAAATTGTCAGCAATAATATAGAAAGTAGTAGGGGATATATTGCAGTTTACTGGCGGTGGGGGGGATCAATTTAACTACTTTGAAATAAAATTAGTCACTTTTGATGGTCATATTGATGATAGAAAGATAGGATAATCATCCATTTCAACCCTAGTTTTGTTGGTTGGGNACTGGCGGTGGGTGGGATCAATTTAACTACTTTGAAATAAAATTAGTCACTTTTGATGGTCATATTGATGATAGAAAGATAGGATAATCATCCATTTCAACCCTAGTTTTGTTGGTTGGGTTGGTGAAGAGCCAGATTGTAATAGCAGATCCTACAATAGAAAATCTTGGCCAAAATACACTAGACTTCTGAAAAAAATTGGGATGTACTAATCATTTGTACAATTGATATACTTCTGTATCTATGGTATTCTATGATTGCTTGCAGGATTTATAGTGAAATTCTATTGAAAATTTTGAATATGCCAAATGATAGCCTCCTCTTATTAGATACCAAAAAGACACATTTAATTATAATTTATATCGCCATCTTCGCTTGTTATTTTCCATAAATGTTTAAAATAACCATTGATTGCAAAGATCAATTTTTTGTGTAATATGATAGGCATGAATTATGTTTATTGTCTAGTGATTTTAGATTATGTTATGCTAGGAAGGGGAGTCCACAAATGGCATGATGCAAGTCTAGTTCTAGAATAAGCTTTTCTCATAATGGATCTCACCAGAATGGTAGTAGATTTTGCATTTGTTACTCCTTAGAGTATTCCGGCTATACTTTTGGCCTTGTGTTGATTGCATACATGTGAAATTGTTGACACAGTAGGCATTGAATCCCACTGATGTCTGCATATTGTGAAGACACGATTGACCCATTCCATACATCTGAAAAGGTAGTTCAAGTTGTAGGTTTGATTATCGGTAGGTTTAGTCAAGACATGATTGACCCTTTCCATGCATATGAAAGGAAGTTGTAGGATTGATCATCTTTAAGATCTTGGTACAAACATTTAATATTAGTTGTTTTTCTTAGGTGTTTTAATCATGTTGTCTACAAGATTTTAAATTTCTTGACTCGTATTCTCTAGCATGTCTGGCCTTTCTGCCTTATACTTTCTTGATTGGTACTCACTACTGTGTCTGGCCTTTCACTTGTACTGATTACTTCCCCTGGCTATATATATCAAAATGCCCCAATATCTAGATAATGAAAGTATTTTCAGGCATATGTATAATTTTTTTTATTCATGCTTTTCCAGCTGTGTATGTTATTGTAGATGCCTTTTCTCCTTTCATTCACAGTAAGCTGAATGTCTGTAAATGCTCCATAAATTTATTAATAAATTGAGGAGTTCAACATGATTCTTATTTCTGATTTATTTTCAAGTATATTTTAGCTAATACTTAAACTACCTTACTACAGAGTGGAAAAGTTATGTAAATTAAGGTTTTGTTGAAGATTGTTTCTGAAGCTAGACTTAAAATCAGGAAGGATTTTCCCATGGATAGGATTAAATATATTTTGAAAAGACAATTCAATCCATGCCAAAAGTTTCATGGCATTAGGAATAATCTTATTAAAATTGTTTTGTTATTATTATGCTTACAGAACATGGTTATTTGTTTTTCATTTTTTTTATTATACTTGTCCTGAATACAGATACATGCCATGCTGAGTTGCCAAATCTTGAAGCATTGAACAATCTATGTGAATTTTGTTTGCAATGAATGAATCATTTCTAATGACCTGTGTCTATGCTTATTAAAATTATAGGTATAATATCTTCAAGTATAGATGTAAGCTTAGGTTGTATCAACTAAGGAAGTTCTTAGATCCAAATGATAGAAATTAGAAGTGTTGATTGTTGTGCACATTTGTATGCACACTTATGTTAAGACTTTGGAATATGTTATTTATATTGTAATTTTTACTTTGATCTAGACACTTAAGGTGTTATTCTGATCATATGTTGGTTACATTGCAGCTATTGGAAGCACAGGGCTCAATTTCTTTTTGTTATTCTAAGGAGAAATGCACGACAAGGTTTTTATACATTAAGGAGTTTGGTTGATCACAAGATACTTTGTCTAGGAAAAAGGTTTCCTTTTAGACTTATGCTTCTTTGCATCTTTGTATTGGAATATCAACTACAGTCATGGATGATCATGCCAACAGGAGAAATGCACTGCCTAGGTGGCGTACTTATTTTCCAGGAGAACAAAATCATGAGGCACAGAGTACTCATTACCCTACAAGAATTGGGGGTAGTACTTGAGTGACTACTCTCAAAGCCAACCTAATTGAAGATAAGGAACCAGGGGAATCCTCCAAAATTGTTGGATGTCCCTCAAGCAGCAAGTCACTATTGCCAAATTCAATATCAGCAATTCCTAAACTGGGTGCTTCCAGCTCATCAAACATGAAGAAGACACGCAAGGTGCAGCCAAATTCTGCTGCATCAAGGCAGCCAAGTTCAACTCTCAATCTCTCTACTGGATTGGGTCAGATTGGATAGGTTAGAGAGACATTACATAAGGGAGAATCGAGCAATAATAGTAGACTTGGTATACAAAAAATATCGAATTTGACAAGCTCTGAAGGATCAACTTCTGATGTGGAATTTCTTCAGGAATCACCAACATCTTCTATGAGTAGTAGAATCCTCTTTCATGGTGGTTCTAGTGTGGGAAGGAGAGATAAAATACTTGTTCCTAGCAGGTTTCTAAATAGATAGGGAAGTTTGAATGACATGGAGTTATTGAATGTAAACAATGGTTTGTCAAATTTGATGTATAGGGAACACAAACATAATTGGACTGGCATAGAGGATCCCCAATACTTTATCTTATTAAAACCCCTGGATCTTAGCTTCTAGATATTACTCAACTGAAATGTACATTAAGAACTCCATTGACAGACATATTTAGAATGAACAGCTCAGTGAGGAGTTCATGATAATGTAACCAAACCTCACTGGTATAATACCTGAGATTGGCTTGCAAACATTGACATATGATCATTTAAAGGGGACTAAATTCCAAAACTATACATCCTTTCACCACTATAACCTACCAAAAGTAGCCTCGATCTCTAAAGAAATCCCATACAATACAAAATATTCAAATTCACAAGTTCACTCAATCTTGGATCTAGGAATGAAAACACTGGCCAGAGTTTTTTCTAAAAATGCATTTCCAAACGAGAAGACAATAAATCTAAGGTGTTTGGTTTGGTTTTACACCCCTCCAATGCTCAAGAAATATAAGGGATATAATAATGTTAAATATTTTTGTTCAAAAATAAAATAAACATTCTCAAGTCGTATAATTAAATTTGATTAGAATGAATGCCTCCCTACTTCGGTAAACAATGATAGACATGGATCATCATTAATTTTAATATAATTACAAGTGAATTAGTGCAGCTTGTAACTCTTCATTACATATTTAAGTACAAGGAAGTGGTGACCATGTATTTATGATGCAGCTATAATTTAAGAAAATGGTATCCTAGTTACTAGGAAGTCAGGAGAGACACGTGTTGTGTGTGCCAAGAACTAAAATTCTTTCACTTTGTTGTGTTGATCAATTCTCCAAAGCACTTAAGCATATAGAAGGAGACTAGGAGACTTTGATTTTAGCAGGTTGACATAGGAGACTATCCTGTCTGGAATTGGTCCAAGTATTTATGGAATTATCATCCCTATCAGAACACGATTAAGTTGATAGTATGTGTGGAGGTCTAGGGTGCTATGCGTAGAAAGATAACTTAAAAGATCTTTATTTATGATCTCCTCATCCTTTAGTAGGAGAAATTTCTATCACACATATTAGAAGAAGAGGAAAAGACATAATTAGGTGAACTTCCTAACATTTTGGAGCTCTCTAATTTTACAAAAACATTTCCCAATGAGGATATTATCTGGGAAAATATTCCACTTGAAAATCATGGTTTACATTGAAATTTACAACTCAAAACTTAGGGGGTCTCTTGTCAAAATTATCTTCCATAATCATAGCCTCAACACATATGTGAACCCAGAATACCCACGAAATATCATTGGTTAGTTTGTTACTCATTCAACTTATTGTCACCAATAATCCCTGTAGGAACAAACTCCATCCTTGAAATGATGGAAAATATTTGTATCCCTTACCACAATTTCTCTCTTGACAACCTTGGATATGAACTTAATGGCATTGTGGAAATCACCACACATTTGGAGATTCTTCATGATCCTTATAGTTGTATCCATGTGCATACTGATAAACCCAAAGGAAACTGCCAGCTTCTCACTATGAAATAAAAGAAGGGCTCCCTTCTGTTCTTCTTGCACATCGTGAAGCACAAATTTTATTTCAGGAACATATCCTACTGCCTCCATCTACTCATTCAATGTCTTTAACTTTGCATAGATTTATTTTTCTTGAGGGTGCAAGTTGTCATCTGAAACAAAGGTATGCACCTTGCTTTTGACTTCGATCCAGCTAAGTCCTGCCTCTTTTTTCACCCCACATTCTCTCATCATCTTCCTTACTTTCACAACATCTTCCCACCTTCCAGCTACAACATATATGTTAGACAACAACACATGAGTTCTTGAGTTGTGCATATCCAACTCAAAACGTTTCTCTACAGCAAGTTTACTCAACTCCATATTGCCATGCATTATGTAGGCTCCAAGTAAAGCACCCCACACGGACACTGTTGGTTCAAATGGTATTTGTTTGATAAACTCATTTTCTTCTTGCAACCATCTAGAGAAACCAAGAATATCAACCATGCAGGCAGAGTGTTCCCCTCTTACTGTAATGTCATAATATTGAATCATAGAATTGAAGTAATGCTCACCTTCATCAACTAGCCCTGCATGGCTTCATGCCGAGAGAACACAAAGGAATGTGACATCATCCAGTTTCATTCCTTCCAGCTGAATTTTTGAAAAGATCTCTAGAGCTTCCTTTACTAGCCCATGCTGTGTGCATCCTATAATCATTGCATTCCATTCAGCAAAATTCTATTGAGGCAAATTGGAAAACGACTTACATATTTTATACACCCACATTTTGCATACATTCCAACCAGAGAACTACCCACAAAAGTGTATGAATCAAATTTAGATTTATGCTCAGGAAATTAACCTTCCTACCCTGATTGAGCACCGTGATGTTCACACAAACAAAAAGCACAGTCAAGAAAGTAAAATCATTTGTCCTCAACCCCATCATCAACGCTTTCCAAAACACCTTGAGAGCCTCTTCATCTTGGCCATTCAGAGCATAACCTACAATCATCCCACTCCACAAAACTACATTTCATTCAGGCATATAGTCAAACACATGCCATGCTTCCTCGAGAAACCAACATTTAGCATACATATCAACAATGGAACTTCCCACAAAGATATCCAATTCAAATCCCGTCTTAAGAATAAAAGCATGAACCTATCTGTCCTCTTCCAAAGACAAAATCCCACACCCACCTCGATCATGTTGGAAAATGTGAACTCATTTAGTCTCATTCCTACTCTCTGCATCTGCCGAAAGAGTTTTAAGGATTTCTCCGCAGGCCCATTCTAAGCATACCCAGTAACTATGGTGGTCCATGTGATTTCCTCCCTCTAAGGCATTCTATCAAACACTTTGTGCACATCCTCAACTATTTCACATTTGGCATACATGTTGACGAAATTGTTTTCTATGAAAAGAATTGATAAAAACCAGAGATAATGGTGTGGGAATGTACTTGTATTCCCTCTGCAAGTGCCCTAAACCTTACACACCATTCCAGAATAATGCAATAGCAATTGTATTCCACTGTAATAGCTTCAGGTAGAATTCCTTTGTTTGGCACTTAGATTCGACTATGGTTTTTATTATACCCAAAGGAGATTTTAATGGTTTCTGCTTCTTCCTATGTTGGATTTTCTCTTGGCCATTCTTCCGACAGAGCATTCGAAATTTTGAAAATGCTATGCGTGATGGATACTTTGGGTTTGATTCAACCCTCCATATTGAAAAGAATTCGATTAGATATTATTTGATGGGAAAAGAATATTCAATGTACTTATCACAAGGCTTTTCATTTGTGAACACCCTGTACCAGACAATTTGGCTTATTCATGCACTGATGATCAAAAGTAGCCTGTATTGATCAAAATTGTTGTTCCCTCCTCTAAACATGAAAGTTTCAATATGCATTATTTTTCTTTACTATTAAAGAACTTCCTTCCTCATTCAATCATTGAGGCTTTGGAGTTACACATTTACCTATGTTTATAAAACCCTAGAACTCTACAGATGTATTTTTTGGGGGGAAATAAGAAAGAAGGGTATATTCAAGTCCTAATAGGTTGTATACTTTAAACTATTCACATCTTCTAGACTACTTAGATGGTCAAAATAGCAATGATGATCCCCTTTTTCCCCAACCAAAAATTAACAAATGCATACAGACAATTATGAACTGAGATATATACACAGATTGAGCTAGGATATGATATATGCAAAGATCAAAATTGGCACCTAGAAATGATAATACATAGATTTAGTTTGGCACCTACAGATCATAAAATGTGCATGCCAAATTTAGGTCGAGATCATACTCACCTTTGGTACAGATTGCACCGAATCCTCCGCTCCTTACTGCCTTAATCCCAAACAATAGAAGAAGAAATTTAGGTCTCGCTTGGGGGTTTATCAAATCTAAAAACCATAATGATTCCTTCATTGTAGCCGACCATTTTATCAATGATCCAAGTTACAATGGCATTTTTTGGACATATAGCTCAGTGGTAAATCAACCCACCAGCTGGGGGCATGCCTTGGGTTCAATTCCTCTGCCAAGACTTACAAAACATAATAGAAACGATAAATCTATCCCATAATATTTACATAAATAAACTATACACACCTCTATAATTTGTAGAATGACGTTGTCTCTGTGAAGGAGCTTCCCCCAAAAGCTTAGGTGCCAATTCCAATGCCTCGCATTGGAAAAAATATGGACCCAATATTTTATATCCTTCAATAGAAACTTCACAATTTCTAGTTCCATCCCTCACTGAGGCCCTACTAACTTTCATGAACTCAGAAGTTACAGGACCATCTTCTGCATACATATTTTTGGGCTCCTTGCATTTTCCGTGACTCTTGGGATACCGTGCTGTAATGTTTCCCTGCATAGTTTTGGTATATGAAAAATATGAGATTGGCTTCGATTTTCGGATGCCCTTGGAGCTTTCCAATGGAATTTTTGGGGAAGCATTGATGGTAGAGTCACTGACATTGTTGCAATGGTTGGTTGGTTTTGTTTCTCACATCAAATGGGAATTTCCCAAGTTCACTAGATAACTAGTGCTTCACGAATGCAAGGATATTTGATCCATTTCATCTTCACCACATTGAAAACAAAAAAAAAAACATGAATAAAAAAAAACACAATAGGTAATAAAAAAAACATAGAAGGAAACAAACCTAAAGGTCTAAACATTGCTTCCATTCTGGAGGCAGTGCACACTCAATGCGAAGCTTAATACAAATATTTGACAGTTTCAATTTATATCCACCTACACCAATATCATCACTAGGAAATGGAGACTCAACATGAAGCTCAATACAAATATTTGACAATTTTAATTTCATCAACACCAATATCATCACCATGTTTAGAATTTCCTGAATTCCAATTCCATTTACTCTATGCGTCTTTAAGAATCAATTAGATCCAAACAGATTACTTCTAAATCCGTTCTTATTATCCTAAGTGTACCATAGGATGGGGTTGTGATTCATATAATGGGGAAAGGGTTCTATTCTCAGTGGCCATGGCCCTCTCCTGTACTTTCCCTTTCCTGTAAATTCTCTGATTCATTATTCCCTATAAATTCACTGACACCATTTCCCTCTTCATTGCATAAAAACCCTGGAATCACCATTGGTATAGACATATTAGTGTTGAGCGGTAAAATGATTTCAAGGAATATTACGATTTTAACTATTTTTAATAATATAAATAATATATAGAAATATTAAATAATGTTAATTTCAACTTGCACGATTACTTTCATTTTTTAAGGTATTTGGTTTTATAAGGAGAAAATGACTAGGTAACAAAAAAATTTAAATTTTCAAAGATATGCCTCCAATAATTTACATAAACCTTATAAATTTTCTCCATGCCAAGATATCTTCTTGAATATACCCCAAGTCAACACCTTGTTATATAGTTCCATCCAGTTCAACAATTTGGTTTTTAGAGCAGTAGTGGTTTTTCACAAAGGAATACACCACTTACTCTACTTCTTAGTCCTCATTCAAGAACATGGCCTTGTATTGAAGGCTTGCAGTATAATCCCTAGTATGTTTTCATGACTAAACCAAGGTATCTTTCTCCTACTTTAAGTAAATGAAACTCACTTTATCACCCCTCTTTCCACAAATGAGCTCTGTTTGAAGCTACAAAATAAGAAAAATATACATTATATGCATGTTATTATTTCATGTTTTATGGCTATATATATATATATATGTATGTATAAAAGCTAATATCAACCTAACTAAAACTGTGTCATACATAATAAAAAAAACTCCACTATTTCAACAAAAATGGGGCCACACTTCCTTTAAAAGTAAAATGTTTGACATATATTGTCTATAAAGCATAATATGTACATCACATAATAATACAAAATCAATCCCAAAGTGTGAAAAATAAATTAATAATGTTAAGGGTCTCTACAATGCTTGTTCATTTTCCTTGTTCCCTCTAAACATAGTATCAAAAATGAAAAAAATAAAAATGGGGAGAAAAAGGGTGTACAACCATAAATAAATATCATAAAAAGAATCATATCCAACCCCCTAATCCCAAATCCCCTAACCCCATAAACCCTTAAATTGCCTCACGTAGAATCCCTTAAACCTTATCCCCCTATACCCCTAAGCCTCTAATCCACCTAAATGTAACCCCCTAACCCCTAAAATCTCATAATGTGACCATAGTGACAATCTATGTATTTTATGCACATATATGCTAAGCAACTAGCATAAACAATTAACAACGTCTAACATCTCACGTAACTAACCTAAACATTGAAGTCTTATACTAATAGATGTATTCAATGCACCTACCAAACTTAAATGGAAAAATCATGATGCACCATAACACATCATTTAATGAAAAAGATGAAACTTGTAGTCAACATAAAAAGGAAAATGAATAGGAAAATAACAAGGACAATTTCATTCCAACAATACAACAATTTTTTCTTCAGGAAGCATAAAGGGCATTTCCTCTCATAGAATTTCCCCCTTTATTATAATGTATGGATTTAAATTTATAGACATTATGCCTCTATTAATCTCAATAGAAGAAGAACATTTACATTTGCATTTAAATTTTATTTAGTGTGTCAAACTCAACATTACATGTCCTCCAAACACTTACAAATCTTAATAGGATTATCTTTTGAGTTGAGAGCAATGACTTCATATTGATGGATCTTCGACATCACTCAACAATGATTAAGGATTTCATTTTTCTCCTCCTTTAGCCAAACATATAGAGAATCAATGGCTTTGGTTTTATAAATTAGGATTAATATAAAATTTAATTAATTTCTGTTTTATATAAATACAATAATTTGTGTTATATATAAATATAATATTTGTTGTATTATTATATAATATTTGTTTTAATATTATTTTTTGTTATAGTAGTATATATAATAATATTGGATCGAGGACGTTGACTGAGAAGAGTTGTGCACATCGTGAATTAGGTGGGTCGTGACGTCTGGTGCAAAATTTACCTGGCCACTAATGCATAAAGGAGTTTTAACTTGATAGTGATAATTAGAGGTCAACACTGCATTATACATATCATATTTTGTGAGGTAAGGCCTGTAAGAGGTCAATGAATCAAGATATTTACCTGAAACGCTTAGATGGGGTTAGGCCTCTACCATTATTGCATATGTATCTGAGACTGGTTCTGGGTTGGCACCTGATTTTAATTATAATTGAGTCTTTGATGGGTTAAAATCTTGTTCTTGGCGCTTCCACCGTGTTGCACCTGCAACATTTGCCCAAAATTCTGAAAATTTTGGGACCCTCCTTTACTTTGAATTAGTCAGTTCTTTTCTTGATTTCAACCTATTGATTTTGGCATTTGGATTTTGAAGCGTCTTCTCGAAATTGGGTTGCTATCAATCGATTTGTTTCTCCTCATTTAAATGTTAAGGAATCCCATCTTTAATTGAGCTCCTTGTCGACTTGCAAAACCTTTCAAAGCCTTCTTGTATCGGGGGTAATTCATTTGATGAGCCCGCTGTTGCGGGTGTTTTTCAACTCTTGATTGTTTTGGTCGCGTCGCCGTTGCGGACGATTTTCTACTCTTGAGTGCCTTTTCCATGCCAACTGTTGCGGAGGTTGTTTACTTTGTTTTACCGTAGTGGGTGGTGGTCGTGTCCTTGATGTTTTCGGTGATTTTTTATTCCACGTCGGGAGAGGTTGGATACTTCCGTGGCCGATGTTGCAGTCTGGGTTGTGGTTCTGAGCACCGCCGTTGCGGATCAATGTAGAATTAGACTTGCCTCAACACTCCGATGTGTGGTTGTTGTCACCAACCTTGTGGCGGAGCACTGGGCTATCTCTTACTCCTTCGTGGCGAACGGCATCATGTTCCTAGCATCCGCTGTTGCGGAGGGGTCCGGGATCTTGGTCACCCGACCAAGGTATCCGCCAACGCCTGATGTACGGTTCTCATTCGTGAGTTATATGTAGCCGTTTGGGCGATTTGGTATTGGGGGTGGTCCGCCGTTGAGGAGGGGCTAAAGCTCTAGTCGTCCGACGCCGCTTTTGTTTCGCACCTGATTTAATTGCTCACACGTGTGGCGTTTGTTATATATAGGGTGCGATAGTCGAGAGATTTTATCGTTTTATTGTATTGTCGAGCACTATCGCAGTGAGTTGAGCTGTCGCATTTCGAGCCAAGATAAGGTCTAGCTGTCACTACACCGGCTTCTAGGTGGTGAGGGTAAAATTCCAACCGTCATCAGCTTGATCATTTCACCAGGTAGGTGCCTCTCAGTTTTTTTTTCCCATTGCGTTGAGCGATTTTGATTTTCTACCGTGGTTAGGGTTCTCGACGTTTTTTTTTTTCTCGCCCAGCTAGGATTTAAGCGTGTTCAAGTTGATTATCATCTTAACCTAGGGTATGGGGGGGGGGGGGTCATTTTTAACCTTTTAAGCCGATTCCTTTCCACCTGTTAGTCATTGCTTGCGCGCAAGTGTTGGAAGGTTTTAGGCGCAGACGGCCATTACGCCATCTGCGCCAGGCCTTGCTGCACGACCGTGGTAGATAGGGAGTGGTCGGGGTTGGAGTCTTGCTTTGGGGAGTCTGATGGGTGATTATTTCCCTAAGTGCTTGCCAGGGGTTTTGAACCTAGGCTGTTTTGCCCGTGTGATTAGGCGCAGTTCTGTCGAAGAGTTCATTGGTTTGCTAGGGGGCACTGGGTTGTTGAAAGAGATTTTTCGGTCGACAGTGTCGCTCCTTCGCTACTCCAGTCATAGCCCGTGTCGATTGCGAAAACCTCTAGCAGCCCTTTCGGTTCCCGTCGCCTGAAAGCCCTAGCCTGTTAAGGGGGGGTTTCGCCATTTGTAATGCGTGGGTTGAGAGCAACTCGGGTGGTTTTCCATGGGAATATCCAGGGTAGAAAGTAAGCGTTTCCCAAATGATGTATGGTCAGGGTAATGGAGTTTTTTTTCCATAGGCTGCATGAGTCGTCATTAGTCTCGCGTGTGCTAAGCTATATAGTTAAAATGTTGACTGTCGCGAACCTTCACTCCGTTTGTCAATGAAATAGATTAATGGCGAAATATTGCACATTGCACATAATATGCTAGTTGCTTGTGTCGTTACCATGCAAAAAGTGGCATATTGCAGTTTCATGTAGATTTCATGCTAACACCAATATGACTGATAATCTTGCTACATGTAGAATAGATCACAAGATGGTTCATTCATAAGGCATTGTAAGGTTGAATAATATATGTATTAGTTGCATGGGATAACAGCACGTTACACAATGCTGTGCACTAGTGTGGTTACTCAATATGAGGAACTTATATTTGATTTTATTGAATGGACACAATTATGATACATTTGAGGAAGGATAAATTGATGTACAACGCCACAAATTCAAATTGCTTAAATGTCATAATGTTTTACATTGCAGGACGAACTCACAATGTCCAGAAGGCAGAAGAAGAAAGCCCTAGCAGTGGAAGAAGTATCAGTACCCGAAGCAGAAACAAAAATGGAGTACATCTATGAGGACACCTAATGTGTCACAGGGGTTGAACTTGAATATAAATGGGGAGACATATACAGGTTGATTTCCCACAGGGAAGTCCCAGACATGGGTCTTGAGGACGCACCCATTTACGTAAATATAGAAAAATCTACCATTATGAAGGTGGCCACCAGGCCAGCGTTGTTCCCATGCTCGGAGGTGATGAAATGGATCTTGCCATACACCAACCATGACACAATGCTTATGTGTAATGTTGAGGGCCAGGGCTATGCTGCATTTAGCCCTGGATACGTGGCCTTAGCTTACCATCTGCCTGAACCTCAGGTCTTCTTGTCCAATGAGTGGTTGGACAACCTCAGAATGGATTTAGTAGAAACCATGAGGAGAATGCTATTACCAGGGAAGCTCTATAGACATAGAGCAACTGAATATTATGACACAGCCAGCCTTAGAGCCCCTTACAGATTCATAGCCCTAATGCTGAATAGGATTTTTGAGAGGGATAATGGCAGGTTATTCAAATTTGAGTGGATACCCCTGATTTTCTATGTGGCAACAGAAGGAACGGTCTTCAATTGGGCGAGTCTGGTATCGAGTAGTCTCTCCTCTTGTGTAGCTGCAGCAAAAGGAGGAGAAGCCTGGAAAAGATTTGAGTTTTATATAAGCTCGATTCTGATAGATTGCATACTTTGTAACCAGCCTTTCCCAGGCCTCCAGTGTGTATGGGATAGGGACAGAATGCCTATTTACTCAGCTTACAAACCATTATGGGCTCATTTGTACCACGGTCACTACCAAGAAGTATGTGAGCAATTTATCATGCCATTATACAAGCTCATCTTCCGGGGGGGATGTGATTATATGTCTGAAGATGCCATGCAAGTGATTGAAGAGTATGGATATTATTTCCTGATCGAAAATGGCATGTATATTAGAATGTATGGGGGATCAAAGACACCCCATATACTGCCAAAGTACACCACAGATTATATAGTCCACAAAAAGGCAGTAAGACAAGTGTTTATTGACGGTATTGGTCACTTCTTGTTTCAGAAAAAGAAGGCTACCTATCCACCTCTACCATTTAAGCTAGGCAGCTGCAGTTTCGCCAATGTGAAGCAGGCTGCAGAATTTGTAGAGGAACTTGGGAAGTTCCGCTTTGGCGAGATGACTTTCAGATGAAATGACACTCATAGAAAAGTAGCGAAACACTGCAGGAAACATAAAGTATACTTCAAATACAGCCATCATTAAGATAAAGATGAATCATTCTATAGGAATGCCCCTAACATGGCAGCACTCAATAGGAGATTCAAGCCGAAGAACCCCACCAAGGGTGGGAAAGGATCTGAACAAGATAAAGCCAAGCAATCTAAGGCTGAAGAAGCAGCCAAAAGAATAAGAGAGGAGGCTCGGAGGCTGGAAGATGAGGCTATAGAGTGGAAGCTAAAGGGAGAAGAAGACAAGAGGAAAGCTACCCAGGAAGCAGCTAAACGAGCCAATGAAGCAGCCAGAGAAACAGAAGAAGCTGCTAGGCAAGCAGCCAAAGAATCCCAGAGAAGGTTAGACGAAGAACTGCGAGATCAGGAGGCTGAACAGATTAAGTTGACACAGTAGCAAGCTCCTGGAACATCATCAGGGCTGAGTCAGGGAGAGGAAAACCCCGAGGTGTAGGTCCCTCAAGTGCCCAATACCATCGAAGCTGCTGCCCCTATGATTCAGCTGGTACCCTTCGTACAGAAAAAAGGTGAAGAAGTCCCTGATTTCAGCACTGTATATTATGATAGGCTACTAAAAGAATAATGAGGAGAACAGAAAGAAAGGTAGGGGCAGAAGAAATGGCCAGCAAAATGATAACAGACAAGGTCATGATGGTAGGAACAGATGTAGATCCACGTTTTACTATAAGGGCCGGGACTGCAGCAATACATGCTTCAGAGGATAACATAGACAGAATGATGATTGAAATAGAGGCATCCAAGAAGACCTCCTCTCAGCTTAAGGACACCCTGAGAAAAGAAAGGGAAGAAGGAAATATACTTAAGAGAAAATATGAACATGTCCTGAGAGAAATGGAGGCCACAAAGAGTGAAATTTGCGCCGTCCAGGTAGAAGCACAGGCCAAGAAAACAACACATAAGGCTCTGGAAAGTGCACAACAAGAAATCCAAGATTTAAAGAATGAAAAAGAGCAGTTGAAGGAAAAGATAGAATACCTAGAAGCGCAGCAGTCTATTATTTATGAGTCCAATGCCGCATACGTTAAAGGACTGAAAGAGCAGCTGGAAGCAGAAAAAGAACAGCAGGTTGATCTACAGCCAGTTAAAGAACACATCCTGGCCCAGAAAGCTAAAGTGCTACACCTGCAAACTACTCTGGAAGAAGAAAGATGCCAGGTCCTCCAAATTGATAGCCGACTTGAAGAAATCCTGGAAATAGCTTCTTATTTTTTCAACAGGTCCCAAGACATCCTCGAAGTATTAACGACAAGGATAGCAAGGGTATAGAATGAAGAGGAAGTCCCAGCTGAGCTACCATCCAAGGATAAACAAGACCTCAAACGGGACCATGATCTGATAGAATTCGCTATCAATACTGCAGAAGACTTCTAGAAAACTCTCAAGAATACCAAAGGAGTCTGCACAGAATTCTTCAGGAGAGCCCTGGTTACCTACAACAGATGTCAGATAGAAGCCGAGCAGAGGCTATATGAGCTCCCTGACCATGATGCATTTGTAGAAATGTTGCAGAAAAGACATCAAGATGAAGAGGCCAGAGTACAATGCATCAAAGCTATTGATGACCAAATCCTAAAAAATGAAATAGTCCATACAGCCGTCAGCGTGCAGCTCTTAGAAGAACAGGTCTGATTGAACACAGCCAGGGTAGAGGACATTAGAAACCAGGCTGAAAAGTTTGAGCTGAACATTTAGTTTTTAGAGCCGAGCTCGTTTGAAGATCTCGCTGCTGAAACAGCAGCGTGGAAGAAATTTTTGGGAAACCAAGCGGAACCCTCTTCAAAAGAGGACTAGTCAACCTTGTTGTAATTTAATACGTTTGTAAAAGTTTTTTTTTGAGAAAGATGAAATGGTGGGAAGACAAAGGGGTTGGGAAGCCCAAAGGTCACTTTGGGCAGCCCAACCAATTTTTTTGCTTTGTATAAAAATAGGAAAGGTAGAGAAGGGAAAGGGATTTTTTCCCAGTAAGACTGGAGGACATATTGTAAGAAGAACTACTTCCTTTTGCAATAAAAATATTTTAGTTTTCCTGTTGGAGAAAGAGCTATGAAGTTTTCAAATGTCATACCATGGATGGAAGAAAAATGAACTACTTTATTTTTCAGTTTGTGTCCATGAATCGTGAGATCGTTCTAACTTTATGACCTATGTCTTGTTGAATGATTTCTGATTTAATTTGTGGAAAATTCACCTGAAGTAATGTATGTGGCTCATATAACAATTGGCTATCTGGTTGTTAGAATATTCTCTCATTCATGTGTTGTAAACGTAAATACCAGCTATCTGTAAATTTGTTTATCGTACATGGAAATAATACATTACTCAATAATAATTATTCTTTTGGCTCCCCGGGGATAGATAGTTAGTTGTTTTACTTCATGATTGCATACGTGGTTCAGATGTTTGTGAACCTAAGATGAGAGGTAAGAACCTGCGCAGCAAATTGTGTAGTTCCGCGCATCTTTATCACCCTGCATTTTTAAGATAGGCATGTGCATTGCATATATTAAGTCAAAAATACAAATTCCAGTGGACCGGGCTGCAACCGGTAAACCCTTGTGTTACTTTGACCTACGGTAGCCGGACCGTAAACCGGACGGATTCCCTACACCAAACATTCAACGGGCTAGTTGGGAACATTGATTAGGGAGAATCCTTTACTGTTTCCTCCCGCGAATTTCTGGGCCTCAACACACCGATTCAATTATTATTGGATCAACTACTACGATGTTTAAAGGAACTGAGCTTGGTGAATCTACTTCGATTGGTGCAGTTAGTTCGAGGGTCACATATCATGATAGTTATATTGAAGTTAGAAAAGCACCTCAGTATGGGACTTGGGACTCTTACATTGAAGGATCAACAACTAGATATGATGTTTCTAGGTATTGATATGGTACTGGTTCTAGTCCCTAATTTGTAATTGTAGCAACCTATTTTTCCTTTGGTGCATTCTTAATGGTTTGCTTCAGTGGTGCAACAAGGATAAAGATAGTCAATAGAAAATTCATGCAATTGCTTTGTTGGATCTCTGAATATTGAGGTGCATGGCACCAACATTACTAATAGAAGGTAGACAATTTACAAAATTTACTAAATTGTAACACTTCATTGTCACAATTACAATTTTCCATGCAAACATAATTAAAAATGACTAATTCATATTCTTCTATCTATTCGTTTTTTATGTCGTGACTAAATTAGTGATTTATGTTAGTCGTTTTTAACTCTGTCACTTTTTATCTAGTCATATTTTTTAATTGGTGACTATTAGTCGTTAATTTTAGTCGTTTATATTTTTGTCAATCAAAATTTCTCATATTTAGTAGTAAATCACTTTAAAAACCTGTGGTGACTATAATTTTTAGTCACGTAGTAGATAATTCCTCATTTTGTACTAGTGTAAGGGGATCGTTCTATATGCGTCCGTTCGCAATTTCCTTGTCCAAAAGGAGTTGGGAGAAAAAAGAGTTCACTGGATGACCTCCCTTCAAGAATATGATATAGAGATCAAACCTGTGAAGATAGTCAGAGGACAAGGTTTGTGTCAACTCACTTCCCATTCAAATGATCCTGAATATACTCACACTAATTGGGAACATGAAGAGGCTACTCCTACAGGTTTTGTTAATGCACTTGAAACCATGGCCTCTGAATGGTATGATCACATCAAGTTCTTTCTTCATAATGGGTTTGCTCCTGAAACCCTTGATCCTAAAAAATGTAGAGCATTAAGGCTGAAATCAATCCCTCATCGACTTATTAATAATGTTCTATTTAGAAAGAATTATGATGGGTTTTTTCTTAGATTCCTGGAAAAGGACCAGACTGATGACTTCATGTTCAATTTCATGTAGGACCTGCACGTGGGCATTTCTCAGGTGATACAACTGCTCACAAAATCATCTGGGCAGGATACTATTAGCCTATCCTATTCTAAGATGCTCATGCATATGTCAGAAGATGTGATCCTTGCCAAAAGTGTGTTGGAAAAGTCAGGAAACCTACCTTCCCTTTGTAGCCAGTAGCGGTCCAATTCCCATTTCAACAATGGGGATTGGATTTCATTGGACCTATCAACCCTGTATCCTCTTTACAGAACAAATATATCTTGACAATTACTGATTATCCATTTAAGATTTTGTAACACAAACCAGGTAATTTCCTTTCTTGCGAATGAGATAATCAGTAGGTTTGGTGCCCCCGAGTATCTTGTTTTTGACAATGTGTCATATTTTCAATCCATTGACCTGACTAGCTATGCCCTTAAAAACGGGATCAAGCTGAAGTTTTATGCCAATTACTATCCTCAAGGAAATAGGCTTGTGGAATCCTCCAACAAGTACTCGATAAGCATCCTAAAAAAGACAGTTGCTTCACATCATAAAAACTGGCATACCCAACTTTATAATGCTCTTTGGGAAGATCAAATTACTCCTAAGGATGCCATTGGTAATTCCCCTTATTTCCTTTTTAATGGCAAGGAAGTAATTCTACCAGCTAATCTCATTATCCCTTCATTGCAGTTGGCCCAATCCATCCAAGAAACTGATTCTTCCCCATTATAGTAGAGGATTGATTATCTTCTCAAACTAGAAGAGGATAGATAGAAGGCCAAGAACAAATTCTACCAACATCAATAGTTGGTAAAGAAATGGTTTAATGAGAAGTCCTCCTCTAACAGACACTTCTCAGTTGGAAATTCAATGTTGAGATGGGACAAGCAAGACAAAGACAACAAAGAGTATACGAATTTTCAATGCCTTTGGCTAGGACCATTCATTTTTATAGAAAATATTGGTCCTAGTACTATGCGGTTACAAACAATGAAAGGATTTGTTGACACCTATCCAATGAATGTTTTCCTTCTCAAGAAGTATTTTGTTTGAAAATATGCATAAACCCTGTACATAGGTTTGGTGTGCTATTTTTTGAATGTTTTCTTGATATTGGTGACCTTTTGGTAATCTCTACACATCTGGAAATTATGGGCAATCATATTTTCTCAATATTCAATACTCTTAACCTAACTAAATTCCGTTAGTTCCTATTTTCCCTAACTTGTATCAGGATCTGTTATATATGAATGATAACCATAATTGCATAATTTTATATTAATGCACTCTCATCCAGGTCAATATATTCTACATGCCTTACTCTAATGATGAAAATCATGGAAGAAAAGATTCATCTTGTTTAAGGTCTCATTAGAGCACCACATCATATATTTACAACCTGGTCAATATTACTCTTTGGAATTCAATCATGGCCACATATTTTATTATGTGGATGGCAAGAAGATGGGTCTCTTCATGAGCCAGCTCATTAGGTTCATAGGTTCTTAGTGGAATGGCATCTTTGCCATATAATATGGGGAGGTGGCTTCTAGTTTTCTAGAAGATGGGAGATCCTATCCCAGGTCGACTCATTCATGATCTGCAAATCATCAGTGAGTAACGCTGCCATTATGTGGACACCAATCCATGGTAGTTGCTTTCAGCCATATAGCTGGAAGAGAAGAGGTCTCCTTATTGAGAAATCTTGTTCAATTTCTAGGTTATGTTTGTGAATGGAATTTATAACCAGAACACAGGGCAGTGGTCCCATGTCAATGCAATCTTGTTGTTTCTTAAAAAAAAAAATATTATGGATTCAATGGCCTATGTCTGAAAATCCAAAAATGGTCGATCTCTGATCCCAAGTTGAAATTAAACTACATGCCTATGCCATCTTGATTCTGAGTGATCCTGATCCTCCAATGCCATCTGAATCAGAGTTGCATTATATTTAAAATGACCATGGATGGAAGCACATTAATCATTTTGATAATTCTTTATTAGTTTCACTCTTATGTTAACATTTCTTGAAAGTTAATACTTCGCCTACTGACATGTTCGATTGGAAAAAGATATTGTTTTGCAGACATAATTGTTTCTTCCATCCAGTCACCATTTGTTGTAGGTACAACATATCCCATGTTATTTTTACATGGGAGCCCAATCACACATAAAAAGGTAACTTGGTAAAATCCTTTGTAATCTTTGTTGGCTTCTATTACATTTTTCTTGACCTTTGGGATTCCCTAACTTAGCCAAAATTCCTGAAAAACCCATGCTTGATTTGTGTGTTTTTCAAGTGCAAAAAGTTAGTTTTGTTTGGGATTGATTTGCAATCCTACAACCCACAACTCGTAAGTTATTGAATGTGGGATTTTTAGAGTTAAAGGTAATAAAAAATTTCATCACGGAACCCATATCCCACAAATGAAAAATGTGGGATGTAGAATATTTTTGATAGTTATGATTTGGGAAACCCGCAATCTGCATCCCACAAAACTGCAGAATGCAGGGAGCGGGCTGTCGTTTGTTTTATCATTTTAGTTACGTGTTCCGCAACTCCCATCCCACAAAATGTAGGATGCAGGATGCAGAGAGGATTGAATAAATTTTTTCTCTTTTGTGATTCCGCACCCTGAATCCCACAAAATGCAAAATACGGGTTATGGAATGATCAATAAAATTTTCATTTTATGTTTTAATCCCACACCCCACAAAATTTAATCTTAACCGTTGTTTTCATCCTCATCCTATGATCTGAATCATTTCCTGTGAAGTATATATATGTTGGTCTTATTCATGATTTCTTCACTATTTTACCACTGTAACTTGCTGCGTTGTGTGAATTTACCTTCATATTTTTACCAAGCTATTTCTCCAGTATTCACTCTAGCTTTAGGTTGGTTATCAAGTCACCTTTCCATATTCGAATTGTTTATTGATTGTTTCTTCATAAATTATTTTTAACTTATGGTTTGCAGATTCAGAAAAACATGGAAACATCCAAAACACCTCTAATTACTTGGTGCAAAAACCTCCAGAAAGACATGCTTACCAAAGACCCGAATTTCAGTGTCTTCTCTGATACCAGTGGTCGAGTCAGAGAAAACTACCAGTTTGACTGGTCCCAAGTTTACTCCATATTTGACAACAACGACCTTTCAAAATTTCGGGATGAACAACTCATTTATGAGAGAATTAGGGATTCTGGCATCCACATGATTGCTGCGAGACCGGTTTCCCTCCCATACAATGACACAGTCAGATGGATTATTGACCATGCTAATCCGAAAGACCTTTCCTTTAACACTAATACTGGATTGCAATTTTCCAATTTTTGTTATGAGACCTTTGTGAAAATTTACTCCCTCAAACATTTGAATCAGATCCTTGATGCATATTTTGTTAAAGATGCCAAGTCTAGGTACAATTTTGACCAAATGTTGAAGTTCTGGATGGCTGAACCCTGGAAATTCTCACAAAGAAAAGATGAACTTTACCCCATTGAGTGGTTCAAGGAACCTTATTCCCTACCTACAACAATGTTGTGTAGGATCTATGGTTTTCCCAATTGCTCTTACTTCAAGGAAGAATGGGCTCCCATTTCCTACAATGTCATAACTACAGGTGAATCCCTCCCATGGGATGCAATCCTATCATTAGAACTTAAAACTTCCATACAGGAATTCCAGAAAGCTACTTCTAGGAAGAATCCCAACTTCTTCTTCTTCACCTTCATTGTGCATATATTTTGTGCCAAGTTCCACTATCAAAATATGGAATGGGATTGGGTATTACCAGCTCCACCTATACACATTTATCATTCGGAGTTATGGCACACCAATTATGTAACTGGGTTTTATGACATCTGTGAAAGTTTCCTTGGCCAGGTTTATTTCCTAATTTTCAACAAGGAAGCTCCTGCATTCTCCCATGAAGCCAAAACACTCACAGCCACAATGGGAGATTGGTACGTCAGTGATTCATTCACCTATATCAGAATATTTGGTAGCAATCCTACTCATATGCTATTTAAGGTGGTTCCTGGCAGGTTATTCCTTGAAGAAATTTCATTTCAAATAGTCACTGAAGGGATTTATAAGAAATGTGCAGCACCTAAGATGAAATTCTGGCCCAAATTTCCTCTAACCCTTGGTTCCTTGAGCATACCTACTTCTACCTGGGTGATAGAACTCAGTGACCACATAGTGTCACTCAAACTGGTTTTCTCTAGTAAAATCCAACATGATCCCAAAGGTATTGTTGATTTCCACCTAAAGTAGAATCACTTCAAAACATGGTACACTCATGAGGAAACCCCAGATGACTTCATCTATCAGGGGATTGATACTTTTTTGAAGTTTTGGCAAAGGATAAAAGCAAAGAAGAACAAATTCATATCCTACAGTACCAAAAGGAAATCAAGGACAGGGTTCGACATTTCAGGCTATGGAGATGGACATTCAAGAAAATGTAATGATAGACAGGGAAGAAAGGGAGGCTCTATCAACCAAGCACGTACCAATGGAAATCAGTTCATCTAAAGATAAAAGGAAAGGCCCCATGGAAGAAATCCCACAAGCATTTTTTGATCAGCAGGTCGAGGCCTATTCACATACTTTGGAGAAGATCAAACAAAATTTGAGTAGAATGACTTTAGCATTAGACACTCAAGAAATTACAACTCCTTAGCCAACTAAAGTTTCTCAGGTAATTACTATTGTTGAGAAGGCTCAATCTGAACAAACCCATATTGAAGAAAAACTTTCAAAAGTTTAAACGCCTTAGTTTTATCTATCCCTACTTCTACTAAAGATTTGACACATTCAGAGGAGGAGGATGAAAGGATTTCTCCTGTTCTTGTTACTGTAGAAGTTGGCAATGGTAACGATTTCCATGATTTTATCAATATGTTTAATGGTAGCAATGGCAACTCTTCATCATCTCCCCCACAAATACAACCATCATCTTTAGCCTTACTCCTCTCATCAACCATAGCCTTATCTTCATTGTCTACTGGTTCTATTGTGACACCCTTTATGTCTCAGCTTTATCAAGATGCCACATTCTTACCCAAATATATTACACCTGCTTCTGTGGATATGCCCATTCCATCATCCATTGTACCCCCAATTTTCAAAGTTCCACTACATATCCCTTCTTTTAGCTCAATATCATCCCCTGTGCATGAGAAAATACCAGTACTATCCCCTTCATCACTCAGAAACACTACCCTACAAGTTTCATCTATTCAAGCTTCTATTCCTAACATTTCTTTAACCCTTGAAGTGACTCTTACCCAAAGTGTTGCTTCCTCTCCATCCACTTCTCATGTTAATATGACCATACCCTCTCACACTACAATTCAAACCTCCTCTCTGATATCTACAAGTATTAATTTACCGCCCATTGATGAGATGAGGGATGAGTTCAATGAATATTTTGTGATATCTCTAGGAGAATATCGTTACAGTTAAGATGATAAATCAGTGGTGAAGAGGGGTAAGAAGAGGAGCAGGGATAAGAGTGATATGGACATATCATTTCCAAATGAGCTTGTATGGACCCAACAATTAGGTGATATACAAGTGGATGCTACAGATTCTACGTCTGTTTTGGGATCTTTTACAGGTGCCAATTTTGATGTTGTTAACACTTTGAACAGAGAATTTGACAAGCAGAAGGTAGAAATTGTCAGCCAAAAGGAGGAAGTGGAACAAGTCAAGAGACAACATGAGAACAAGTATGATGAACTTCAAGTAAATAATGTTTCTCATCATGATGAGCTACAGAGGGATAATACTATTAATCTTAATTTGGTACAAAAGGTAGCCTTGCTAGAAAGACAGTATGAAGATGCAACTGCAAGTGTAGCTTCATCCTCATTTTCTAAATTTTCTTAGGAAGAATTCAAAGAGCTGGCTATTCAAACTAATAGGGAGCACCATGATTTGGTCAATGAGTTCTTTAAAACCTTAGATAATATTTTTGAAGCTCATATGAGTTTTGACAAAATGTCTTTTGTTCTAGAAGATCTAGTTGAAAAAAAGTAGAAATGCTTCAAATGCTTATGATGAGGTCATAGACTAGCAAAGATACATGAAAGATAAGCCAGATAATGTCACTTTCCTTACTAAATTCCAATTCAAGAAAGTCAGGACTATCTTAAGAACTTGGGAAGACTTAGACAAAACAATTGTTGAAGCCATAAAGGAGGCACAAGCCATTTGCAATAGAAGGTGGTATGCAGTAGATAAAATTATGGATGAATTATCCTTTCCTGCAATGGTACTTATTGAAAAACCATGTCCACCAGGACTAATGATTGAGCAATTAGAGCAGTGAAGAGAAGAAGAGGAGGAGAAGATCAAGAATCTTGACCATGTCAACATACATGATGTATATCGGTTGATCAAATGACCCTTAGCAGTGGAAGGAAATATTCACATCTACATTCGATTTTGGCATAAACTGTCTAAAAATGAGATTAAAGATCACAAGTGCAATGCCCAGCTTGGCATTGAATCCGCCAGTTACCCTCATATTGAGGAATTGCTACGTATTTGGAAAATGTGGAGATATTTTATGGGATTTTAGTTCTGTTTAGATTTTTATCCCCTTTAGAGGGAAATCCATTCTTTGTAATAATTATTTAAGAGGTTGTTCTCAAATGTACCATGGACTTTGGGCTTTTGGAAGAAGAGATATTGGTACAGGAGATCGAAAAACACCTCTGTTTTTCTCAAGGTTTATGTAATTTATTGGAATATTATGAATAAATATAGTATTGATGTTTCTTATCTCTTGTATTTGATCTGATCAAATTTCTTTGACAGATCTCAATTTTCTTGTCTCGAATGATCAGATGGTGTTGTGATTCATTTGTAATTGATTAATGTGTTTGCTCATAACTGAGATTTTTCTTCATTACTGGTTAATACATTGACAAAGATTTAAGGAATTTTTTCTTTAACTATCTTTATCTATTTTTGCAAGTGATTTAACAGTAAAAATTTTAGAGCTTATATGTTGGTTTTTCAACTAACATGTGCACATGCAGGTTATCTTGGATGATTTAATCTTGAGTTCCTTTTATTTAATTTTTATTAAACAATTGTAATTCGAGTGAGGATTTTGTCATCTCATTTACATTTTTGTCAATGTGGTGAATTACTTGTTCTTCAAATACCTCAAGACAACCTGTAATCAATTCAACATCATTTTCAATGTAGTTTAGATCTATATTAGGTTCCCTTTCCTATTTAAGATTAAATTTTCCTTTTATTTATATTAGCTACCTTGTTTTCCAATCTAGGAAACAGATCCTCTGTGGATCAAATCCATACAAGCCAGCGGAGGATACAAAGTATCCATGGGAGACCACTCCCTCAAACAGCTTGAGGATAAAGCAATACTTGTGTGGGATTGCTTGAATCCTTTGGCTGGGTTTTCTCTGTGTGTTGTAATCCTTAAACACCCCTTTTCAGCCACATACATAGTTGGGGCTTCAACACATCCTTATGGTTTTGAACCACTCATGTAATTGTATATTTGAGCATCCTATTACTTCATAAGGTTGGATATTGTAGACTTACTCAATACAGATTAGTGTTATGATTCAATTTCAGTCTCCCTTGGGGTAAATTTTGCAAGTTTGATTAGCAATTTTGTGAGTGTAATTGTTCTATATCTTGGGTTCAATTTCCACAAGGGTTCCCATTGTGTGGGTCGTGTGTCTCTCAGGTTCTCAACGCATACCCTTCATGGGTAAGCCCTGTATAAATAAACCTAAAATTGTTCCTCTATGTATGGGTGTTTTGACAAAGCTTCGAGCTCATCATTGGTAATGATGAATGAATACATGGTTTCGTTAAGGGTTTCAACTATGTATAGGTATGTTCGCATTTAAAGGCATCCATAGATGTGTATGGAGTATTGGGGTTTTATGGTGTTTAACTTTGACGCCTTCGGTCCATAACTGTCACGAATTTTCTCTACAAAATGATATTTGGTTTTAAGCATGTGATTTTTTTGGTTAATGAAGACTCTGCATTTATGGTGGCTATACCATTTCTTACAATGGTTCCTTTGTTTAAAATCACGACTGTGTAATTTTTGTTTATAATTTACACTGGTTATTTTTAAAAGATGAGGTTTAGCTTATAGACATGCCATTGCTGTCAATGGCACTCTTTCCAATTCACAACTATGTAAAATAATGGTGAAATGTTGTTTAATGGTAAATTATTGTTTTGTTTACTTGTTTGCCAATTCACTTGGGGATGGATGTGAGCTTGGTTTTAATAATGTGAAGTGGATTTCATATACAGTGGTTATCTTCTTATGGTTTATGTTATTGGGTTTTCTTTACTTCCCGATAGTGAGCCTTGAAATGATTACAATGTATATATATTTGTTTGTATAATCTGTGTGGAAATGTTTGATAGGGAAACAATTTCGTTTCATTGTTAATATTTCTTGTATTTTATTGTTTGTTTAGCATAGATTATGTGGAACACTTGTAATCTATTACAAGATTTGATGCCTTTTGTGGTGTTGATGTAACCTTGGTTTGTAATCCGTGAGCCCACAGTACTTGATCCTGGGCTGTGTGGGTATTAAATGGTGTGTGTATATATTTTTTAATGGAATGAATGCCGACAAGATTCGATCCTATAACTTCTTAATGGGTAGGATATGTTATAAGCATTTTCTTTGTTAAGTTTATGTTTCATTCTTTATATTAATGGTATAATATGGTTATGATGTCCAATGAAATCGTTCCTACAGACCTTAGAGGTATCGGTGGCTTGGAATTCGATATTAAAGCTATAAAAATGGAAATGTTTGTTTGCAATTTGTTTACTAGGTTTTTATAGATAGGTTGAGTCTATTTTACTTTTTGTTTATAATAAATATTTTGTTCTAAGTTTCAGCAGTTATATTTGAGTCATAATTCTATGCACAGATTCTAGGCTAATACTATAGATAATAGCTTGGTTTAATATAATTAATACAAGCCTACTAGCAATGTGAAACATGTTAGCAGAAATAAGATATAGGTTTTGTTTTTAACTAGTTCTAGGTTTTGAAATTGATTTAATAGACAGGAAATAAAATACCATAAATGAACAAAAACCAAACCCTCCTATAGATAACATTAAAGGTTCTTAATCCATTATGAATAAAATATATTAGAATAGCCTGGTTGAATAGAAAACGATACCCTGACCTTCGATAAAGAAATGCATATGGTAATAAACAATGAGTTTAACATGTAAGTGATGAAAGAAGTAATGTAGAAAATATAACATAGCTTATAACAGATGAATCCTAAATATCCATTCAAAATTCAATCTCTTCTTTTAATAAGGAAACCTGTGTAGTTTACAATGGAAAAATCAAGAACCTCATACCTACAAGATTAAGTCATTTCAATGGCTGAAAATCCTACACACTCAAATACCTAGCATTAGCAAATTCATAGACAGATCTTCCCTTTATTCAGATAACATGATAACTTGGGAACTACCACATTCCTTCCAACCATGACCCGGAACCGTTCCCGGTTTCAATCCAGATCCCGCAAAGCTGGTTCCAACATGCAAATAGCTTAGAGCTCCTAAGGTATGGCTTCCCTATCTGGGATATCAGGTTCTATATCAGTTCTCCTTTTTTCTCTTAGGAAAAATGTTCTCTAATAACTCTCTTGAGAATAATTAGGTAGAATTATGGAACAATCAAAAGGACCCCCAAACCTCTCTTTGGCTTGGGTTTTTATAGGCATAATTTTTTGTCAAAGGGGAAGTTAAATCAAGAATCTTTTGATTTCTTGAAATAACGATTTTTATTTAATTTAGGTAATTTTAATATTTAACTTATGAACTTTGACTCTAGTAGGTATTTTAATATTTAATTATCATTAGTAATAATAATAACATATGGATCCTTTCTTTATTACTTATAGATATTAGTATTATTACTATGCTTACTCTTTATACATATCATGTATAAGTTATATATATATATATATCATTTGTTGACATTTTGTCCTTAGGTATCATATAGCATAATCCCTAAACATATGACTCTTTTATTTTAGCTTAGTCACTTTATTTAATAAGGCTATCATGTAGGGGTTAGATCAACTAGGTTAGGAAACTCTAAACCTCCTTGCATGTTGGAATCCCTCGTATAGCATGGTAGTTCTTCAATACTTGATGAGATACAGAAATTCAAAATTTCATTTAATCACTTAAAAATAAGTACGATGAGATCAATTTTTTATCACAGTCGTTTTCACTCAGCATTTTAATTCTTTTCAATAACTCCTAGCGCTTACCTAGAGCCCATAGTCAACGCTAAAAATAGGGAGTTACAAACATAGTGCAATTCTAGAGCTCCTCACTCAACACTAATGCTAGGATGTACTTGTAGGAAACCTAGGGATACAATGGCCAAGGATTTGATGTTCCAGATCTTATGCTCAACATCAACTTGGAAGGATTCAGGGAATATGCCCAACAATTCTAATTTTATCTTTTCATGTGATTTAGAGGTTCATTGTCAACACAAATGTTTTCATAACTCATGTGTTCCATAGTTTCTTTCTCAACACAAATATAAACACTCATGTGCTCCAGATATTCTCACTCAACACAACATCAAATACCAATGTGCTCCAAAGCTGCTTGTTCAACATAAAACATGTCATCAATTATGTGCTTTAGGGACCATGACCAACACTTGAAATCATATATAAAACATATGTAATTGGATTACACCCAATATATCAAAAAAATCATCATGTTCATTTGCAGTGGGGTCTTAGACCCAATATACCAATTAAAACGTCAAAGTAACATCATAAGCAATGGGGCTTATGACCATAAGTGTTACGTCAAAATTTGGGATATTACAAGAATAATCACAACCATCATCATCTTCATATTGATGATCATCAATGGTATCATCATCATCATCATCATCATCACCATCATCATCATCACCATCAAAACCATATTCATCATCATCATCATCGACATCGTAATCAACCTCATGCTCATCTCCATCATCATCATCATGTTCGTACTCATTAGAATAATAACAATCATCATCATCATGTCATCCTTATTAGAATAATCACAACCATCATCGTCTTCATATTTATGATCAAAAATTGTATCGTAATCATAATAATAATAATAATAATTATCATCATCATCATCACCAACACCATCTTCATCATTGTCATCATCAAAATCATAATCAACCTCATCGTCATCCTCAGCCTCATCATCATCAGCAGCAGCATAATCAGCATCTTCATCATCATCATCATCGACATCATAATCAACCTCATGTTCATCTTCATCATAATCATCACGTTCATACTCATTAGAATAATAACAATCATCATTATCATGTCATCCTCATTAAAATAATCACAACAATCATCATATTCATCTTTATGATCATCAATGGTATCATAATAATAATAATAATCATAATCATAATCATAATCATAATCCTCATCATAACCATCTTCATCATCTTCATCATCGACATCATAATAAACCTCATCCTCATCTTGAGCCTCATCATCGTCAATGTTATAATCATCATCATCACAAATGTTATCACCATAATCATCATCATCATCATCATGTTCATATTCATAATCATCAAGGTTGTCCACCCCCTTCATCTCCAAAAGCTACGCAGAGGGACATTGGCATATTTAGATCGGGACCCATAAGAAAATGTGAAGGTCACTAAGAAATCGGTAAAAGCATAGGCTAAGGATATATATCCTAGGAACTATCTTCATAATCGATATCGAACTAGACGAGAAGCATGACATAATTTATATGGAGATATATCCTAGGAACTATGTTCATTGTGTATTATCTTCAATTATGTGTGCATTAATGTGGTGGTGCAAACAAGGGGCTATAAAAGGTAATAATTTAGTATTTATATTAATTACCTATCACTAATTACTAGGTTTATAACCCATAATCATTGATAAGAAAAAACCTTGCAACCATTAAAATTTTAACTTTGATAACCCCTGATGATCCCTTTACTTCCATTGTTTTTGAAGTGAATAATTGATAACTTGTCACTCCTAATTATAATTATTAAGTTGTAAGTTATAGATCCTATCACCTAATACCCTTAATACTTGAAAATGTTTTATAAATCCTAATTCTTAGGATTCTAAATACTATAATATATAAACCCTATACATTATAAATACTATTTCCTAACCATTAACACATGCAATCCATAATTTGTAACTACCCACTTTAGGATCTATTGAATAAGCCTAATTATTAAAAAAATGATTTCTATTTTAGAAGAAATTTTAAAAATAATAATAAGACAAGAAACATTTCGTGTTCAATTTCCTATTTATCAATCTTGTATTTAAATGAATTTAACATATTTTTAGGATTTAAAGATATGTAAGAAATAAATTGTATTATACAATGAATTCCATCTAACCTATTTTCTTACTTATGCTAGTTGTTTCAAGTTTGCTTGATAGTGGATTTTACTAAGGATCCTCAGTGTGTCAAACTTCGAAATGGTCACCATATTACACTCAAATGACACATATTTTTCAAGAAAGGGTGTATTGACGATGAAGTTCTCTATGATGACGATGATGGCCATAAATACAATGATCATGATAATCCTGCTGACTACAACAAAAACAATAATTTCTCTATCATCATCATCATCCTCAGTAAGGATGATGGTGATGATAATGATGACACTGATTATGATGATGATGATGATGATCAAGCTGGTGGTGATGGTGATGATGGTGATGATCATAATTATTGATGTCGTTAGTTTCATCATCATTGACATTGTCATTAAATTTTTAATATAGTACCTTGTATCCCAAACAAACATCTCTCATCATAAGTTTAACCTGGTTGTTCTACTACCTTGCCTTTATGTTGCCAGAATAAGTCCCTCCCTTTATCCTTCCCGGAAGGGGTGTAGTGGACTTATTGGATTCAAGGAAAGGAAATAAATCACATTAAAATAATAATAATAATAATAAACATTACAATATTAAAATATTAATAAATATTCAAAATAATAAGCATAAATAATAAAAATAAATAAAAATAAAAACAAACATTGAAAACTATCCATCTTACCTTCCCCCTATTGCGAAAAACAAAATTTACATCATTCACTTACCTCACACACGAACTTAGGCCTGATTTCACAGAGGAGGTTCCAAGGTTGTAGAGTATTTTTTTTCAGTCACCGCACCCACGAATAGGCCTGAAGTCACCTATGAGGTTTCATAGGAGTTTTTTCACTTACCTTACCCATGAACTAGGCCCGATGTCACATAGGAGGATCCAAGGTTGCATAGGAGCTTCCAAGAATGTAGAGGAGGAAACTCTTGTTTGTTCAATAAACCCATTCCTTGACATAACCAGAAAGCTAGCTTGTGAGCACGGTGAAACCCTTAAGCTGCACCAGATCAATTTCTTGTTTGAAACAAGTTTTATAGTACGGGTTCTTCCTACAACCATATTTTTATTGGGTGGGCATCAGGATGCAACTTAATTTTAATGGTATCCCATCTTTAGGGGTTTTTTATCCTCAAGGTTATTCACCCCATTCATCTTCAAAAGCTACATAGAGGGAAATTGGTAGATTGAGGTCGACACCCATAAGAAAAGGTGAAGGTCACTAAAGCATCAAGAAAATCATAGGCTAAGGTAGGATTAGGACCAGGATCTAGTATAAGTATAATTTTTTCCAGCAGAGATGTCTTCGGTAATTCAACTGTTTTCATTTAATCCATTAAATCAGTTTCTAGTCAGGGTTTTATTTATAGATATAGTCAATAAATTGTAGTAAGGGTTTTATTGTTAGATACAGTCACATTTTTATTTCTTTGTATGTTTATTTCATGAAAATGGGAGCTTAG
This sequence comes from Pseudotsuga menziesii, assembly GCA_001517045.1. Lineage (NCBI taxonomy): Eukaryota > Viridiplantae > Streptophyta > Pinopsida > Pinales > Pinaceae > Pseudotsuga > Pseudotsuga menziesii. The sequence continues at coordinate 163,836 of LPNX011156669.1, forward strand.
GGAAATACTGAAAGTGAACATCTCCACTATAGGTTAACATTCCCGATGCAGAGCTATTTTATGATGGCTCCGCTTACCCCCAACACAATCTCCATCATTAATCCTATCCCCTGAAGTAATACCTATGATGGGGATGGGAGAGGTAGCAGATGTGAAGATGGAAAGAACAACAATGGATAAGGATCCAAGTGAAAGTGGTTGTCCAAGGAATCTATTTCATAGTCAAGTGGTGAGTCCGAATTTCATAAGAAGTATGAATTCGATTATTATCAAAAGTCAGAATCCGAGCCCGACACTGAGAAATTAGTATCATATGAGGTCAATGATAAGGATGACAGGGACACCTCCACATCAGATGCTTCAACTACTCACAAGAGGCGCTCTCTAGCGAGTTTCTCATGCCCGATCGCAACCAGATGAGACAGCCTGGACCCGAATGAAACCATATGAGTGAGTTCTTTCTTATGAGGAAATAAGCCTATTCAGTTAGTTCCATGAACATAGTTCCTAGGATATATATTTAGAGATACAGTCAATAAATTTCCCTCCACTGATTGATTAGGATGGATTTTTTTATACAAAATATACTTCACCTACTTCCTATAAACCCTACTACTACATACCCTAATAATAAAATCCACTTATGAATAGATGATAGATATACAATGTGGATAGATACAATTAGGGTTTTATTGATAGATACAGTCAAAGTTTGCTCCTATATTCCCTCCATTGATTGATTAGGATGGATGGTTTCATACAAAAAATACTTCACCTACTTCCTATAAACTCTAACAATCAACACTGCTTATGGATAGTTGATAGATATATACTGTGTAGATATATACAATGTTGTCTTGTCTTTTAAGGGATTTCATTCCTCGTACCATTTGGCCTGATATTGGTTCAGTTAGGTATGGGATGGTACTGTGCGGTTCGGTGAGTAGGATCAATCATGACTAAGAGATTATCTAGTGAGGTATATTTGGCTTCTATCGGGCTTTACAGTAAATCATAGGATGCATATTTCAGAAAAGAAAAAAAATCAGCTCATAGTGTTTTACAAAACACATAATCTACAAATTAGTCTGCACATAGTTGTTACGACTGATTCAGGGGAATAATTGATGACTTGTTTCTCTATGATATAGTTATAATTTGGGATGTATTTAATTGTTATAAATGGATTCATTAACCTTTTGAATAGAGAGAATTATTTTTATTCATATATTAGGTAAAAATGAAGTTGAAACATTAATTTAAAACTAATAGAAGGATACACACTAGTCATTCTTGTAGGTGTAATTTGTTGAAAAAGTAGGAATACCAGTTTGTAAGAAAAGGCCTATGTTTGGTCTTGTCTCTTTGAAATTTTTATAAGGTTTTTAATTAAGTGGACTTTTCAAGGGGTTTTGAACTTTAATGACTTCCCAAATCCCTTCTTTGAAATGAAGGGTAGTACTGATCCTTGGTATAACCTTGTAATGTATCCATGAATCAATGCTACAGATCTGTTGATATGATTGAGGTTAACTACTAGAAACTGCCTTAAAGTATTTCTTAGGTGTTTCCCTTCAATGTTGTTATGAATTTACTATTTAGGGCTATTTGGATTTCACCAACAATGGGCTTGTTGCTTACATTTTAGTCTTGATGTAGGTGATTGTTTCAAAGAATTACCCTAGAGGGCCTCTCCCCATGCAACAAAACTGACCAAAACAAATCCTAAACAATTCTACTCTCCCATCACTTGCTTCAGTGCACTTGTAACTTCCATATTTTGCGAGTTTGTATCTTACTTCCTAAACTATCACCAAGGAACATTAGGGACATGTCTCATGGTGGAGGTAGACTACGCATTAGGGTTCTTGTAACAACTCTTATAATTTGGCAGTCCAATTCCACAAATCATTAGCTAAAAATTTGACATTGTTGCGACATTAATTATCAAAACAATATTCTCGGAACATAGAATCAATGCTTCCACCCAGAATAGTCATATTCATAAAGAATTTAATTTTCCACCTATTACATGCAGCCATTGGAATATATAATTATTCCATTGAATTCTATAAGTATTGAATGAATTCCCCTTTAGGATTTCACATAAAAGAATAGACCTAAACATCCCAACAATTCCTTCAACCTTCATATAGATACCTTAAAATCATGGTGCAAGCAACGCTAGACTTAAATTACTCAGAGTTCCTATAATTCTAGGAGGGATGACCTTGAAATATTCTCCCATCATACCTTTATCTTCAGGACCTCATATTATAATTGATGTTTTTGAAACATACTTTTTATCCATCCTTTCTACCGACCCTATGAATCACACCTACGACTAGAGAACATATCGGAACTCTTTATTTGGACCCTATGGCCTCATACCTACTCCTTGGGACTAGCCTTTGGAAATCAAACTTTTGTGGGACTATCATAACCTATGAATCAAACCTAAACCTCATGCTTACTATATTTAATCATCCCTATTAGGAACCCTACCATCTATGCGGAAGTGCGTAAGAGAAGATGGAGCACTGTAGTTTATTTCAACCTGTAATATCCTAAATTTTTCGCCTAACACTTATGGGCATAATATCCATTGCTTATGATGTTGCTTTGATGTTTTACTTTGTATATTTGGCATAATACCCCACTGTAGATGAGAATGCCGATATGTTTGATATATTGGGTGTAAGGCAATTGCATATGTTTTATGTATATGATTTCATGTGTTGGGCATGGACCATGAAGCACATAATTGATGAGATGTTTGTGTTGAGTGCAAGATATTAGGAACATGAGTATTTGATGTTTAGTGGTGAGAGAGAAGCTCTAGAACACATGAGTATTTAATGTTTTTGTTGAGTGAGAGGCTCTGGAGCACATGAGTATTTTAATTTTTGCGTTGAGCGAGGGGCTCTGAAGCACATGATTATTTTAATGTTTGTGTTGAGTGATAGGCTGTGGAGCACATGAGTTGTGAAACCTTTGTGTTGAGAAAGAAGCTGTAAAGAGAATGAAAAGATAAGAATTGGAAGTGTTGGGAATAAGCCCTGGAGCATTCCAATTTGATGTTGAGCATAAGCTCTAGAACATCAAATCCTTGGCCATTGTATCCCTAGGTGTATCCTACAAATACATCCTAGCATTAGTGTTGATCAAGGAGCTCTAGAATTGCACTAAGTTTGTAACTACCTATTTTTTAGCATTGATTATGGGCTCTGGATAAATGCTAGGAGTTACTTAAAAATTAATATGTTGAGTGAAAATGACTCTGATATAACATTGATCACATCTTACTTATTTTTAAGTGCTTAAATGAAATTTGAATTTTTGTATCTCATCAAGTACTGAAGAACTACCATGTTAAATGAGGTAATCCAACATGCAAGGAGGTTTAGAGTTGCCTAACATAGTTGACGTAACCCCTACCTGAAGGCCTTAATAAAGAAGTGACTTTAAGATAAAAGAAAAGTGTCATGTGATTAGGGATCATGCTATATGATACCTAAAGTAAAAAATTTAACCAAGATATATATAAATATATATTTTATACATAATATGTATAAACAAGTAAGTACAAGTAATAATACTAGTAACTATGAATAAGAATGAAAGGATCTAAATATTATTATTATTATGACTAATGTTAATTAAATATTAAATACCTACAAGAGTCAAAGTAGGAACTAGTCAAAAGTTCCTAAGTTAAATTTAAATAAATATTAAAAAATACCTAAATTAAGTAAAAAGGGTTATTTCAAGAAAACAAATGATTCTTGATTTAAATGCCCCTTTTCCTAAAAAGTGTGTTTATAAAGACCGAATCCAAAGATACACTTTGGGGATCTTTTGATTTTTCCATGATTCTACCTCATTATTCTCAAGAAAGTTATTGGAGAGTATTTTTCCTCAGAGGAAAAGAAAATGGATACATAACATGTTATCCCAGATAAGGAAACCTTACCTTAGGATCTCTAAGCTACTTACATGTTGGAACCAACTAAGGGGGATCCGAATTGAAACCAAGAACTGTTTCGGGTCATGATTTGATGGAACGTGGTAGTTTTCAAGTTATTTGGTTATCCAAACAGAAGTCAGAACTATCTATGTCCTTGTTAGTGTTGTGTGTTTGAGTGTGAAGGGTTTCCATCCATTAGAATAGCTTTAACTTGCAGGTATGAGGTTTCTTGATCTTCCTTATAAATTACATAGGTTTTCTTATTAAATGAAGGGATTAAATTTTGGAAGGATAAATAGTTTTTTCCTACTATAACTAGGTTATTTTGATTACTTAACCATGATTTTCTAAGTTAGGGAAATAAAGATACTATTCATGTTTGTAATGATAGACTGTCACCTATAGTTTTATCAGTTTTCAAAACCATAGGAGAATTTGGCCTGTGTTATTTATGTATTATTCTTTCATCATTTACATGTTAAATTCAGTCTTCTCTAAAGAGCATAATTGTTTAAACATAGTTCAAATTATTTAAGTTAGCAAGATTTCCTTGTTATTTGTTCATATTATTTGTTTAAATAGAGTTCAACTTAAATACAAGAGTAAGATCAGAGTTTATATGTACATAAACCACCTTTAAATTAACTATTAAACTATCAACCAACTTAACTAATTAAAATGCACAGAAACTAAATTATCACCATTAAAATCCAACCCTACATCTTCTCTGCTAGAAGATTACATATTGCCAGGAGGCGCATTTTATTTCAACCATCCAAACTATTCTATATAGTTGTAGCATAATTGAGATAAATAAAATTAACATAGTTAAACCCTAAACCTACAAATAACATAACAAAGATCATTATTGAACAAACCCCAAACAATAATTTCCATTATAAAATTCTCTACATAAAATGCCAGTAATAGAGACCTGTTAAGGTCCGGCCATAGGCCTAACTATTATATCGAATATCTCCACTATTTAATACCAAACTAAGAATTGATTTTATATATAATAAAACCCAACTTTTAAACAAGCTATCCATTCAAAGGAGCCATGATTGAATCTTGTTGGCTTCTCTGCCAAAACAAAAACACACACATGTTGTACTAAACCACCATTCCATGCATTTGATGGCCTGGGATTGAATATTGTAGGCTCACATTACTTACAACACAACAACTAAATAAAAAAATTACATAGGAATCGAATCCTGTAGGGATCAATTTTAAAACATCAAATATAAACTACGCTAACATAACTAATTACACAGGGTAATATCCATAAAATTATATAGAGGCTGCATATTCAGGGTTGAATCGTAGCTATCAAAGCTCAAGTATAAACCCCGGCTTTAAAACCATAATCAAAATTGCTACGCTGTCATAGTGCTACAATAAATAAATCAACAAAATATACATGTTGTGTTTCCATATTAAGGCTCATGGATGAGAGCTAAAACCCCACCATAATCAAAATTAGAAATAAAACCCAAACCATGTTTTTAAATTCCAAAAGAATTCATTTAAACCCTACTATCAACAATGTTACAGGGACGACATTTACATAACTATACAATTGTATGCCAAGCTAAGGGCCATAGCTAATAAACCCCATGCATGTTAAATAAACCATATATCTCACAATAATAAACATTTACAAGTAAAATACACACAGTCATGATTCAATAGGGTTCCATTGCAAGAAATGGCTCTGCCATGGATTAACACATCATTTAAAACCAAAACGCATAGCTCTCCATTAAATTATCAAACCATACGTTTAAGATACCAAAACCAAAAATGATTACAGAGCTGAGTCTTTGTCTGGACAAACATGGCTCAAAGTCTCCACACTTAAACCGACATTGAAATAATATTTACAACGCATCCTTGAATTCCCATTATCGCAAGGGAACCATATAGTGGAACCCATAACCAAATATTCACAACATTAACCCTTTCAACATAGATCTCAAAGATCTGCTAAATATTTACACACTGAGGTAAAATGCCTAAGCTATCACAGAGCTTACCCATGGAAGGGTATCATAGACAGTCCTATAAACACCCATGAGCAGTGAATGGAAGTCACCCTATCACTGGCATTTCAAAACAAAGCACCATTAGAAGTATGCTAAATCGTCAACCAGAAGCAAAGAATAATATAACACTGCAAAACCATACTGAGAGCATACCTTCTGGTGCAAAGTGAGCTTGTTCCTCCACACAGTGATGAACACCAAGTGCCAACCCATGTAAAAAACCAACATCAGAGTCAAATGATTCCCAAAAAATGACAGACCAGAGATTAGGGCTCGTTTTCCCCCCATCCCAAGGAGTATTAATTGTGCTACCCTGTCTCCCACCATCGACATGATTTTTACCCATATCCATATAGTCAAAACCCCAAAATTTGCAATTTTGTATGAAACCTCCATCAAAACGCTCGTAGGATTAGTTAAGCCATGGTTTCATGGCATATGGAATATTCCATGAAGGGTTTCCCACATAAACCATAGTATTTACAAAGCTTAATATAATGTTTGACAAGTCTTATGACTTAAGCTAATAAATTTAGGCTTTACATAATTCAATTTATATGTTATAAATACATAGAAAAGGGATAAAAATTATCATAGTCTCATTCCACAATAATAATTCCAACCATAAATATTCATGTCTTACAACCCCGACTCTGCGTAAACAATAATAGTAGGAATAATTAGATCAGGACTTTAGTGCATTTTTCTTCGATAGGCATAGGATAGTGTAGGATGGATACCATGCCGTAGGATGTTAAGTTTAGCTATCATAGCTAGATTCTGCCATCTAATGAACCTACACAAAACATAGAAGTTTGCATTAGTTTGAACATGAACTAAGTAAACCCCATTACAATAGGTAGAACTAGTTACCTCTCCAAGTGGTCCCATAAGGGATACAAATCCCGCCACTCCACCCCTTGACAGTTAAAGGAAAGTCGGAAATTTCCATAAATAAGTCCATAAACAATGAACAAAACATATAACCAGGAAGTAAGATACAACTGAACGAGCATACACACATGTATGATAAATAGTAATCACTAGTAGAGTAATCATTTAAACCAGTTCAAGTAAAATAAACATAGTGGATAATTACATTAGCAGCTATGTAGAAAAACACATAGAAAGGTAAGGAGAACTTATGACACTTCGACTTAGTAAACAATCACCAACATATTTTGCAGAAGATGAATTAATGTCCAGAATAGGTAGTATTTAACTAGCCTACAATTTTTATTTTATTTTCAAATTTTGGGGACATTACAAGTGGTATTAGAGCCCCATTTCAACACTAAGAGACCTAATGGGCATGGAAAACATTCATTGCAGAAAATAAATTATATTCTAAAATTTTGTAACTAACAGAAAATTTCTTTCTATTAAAATTTTAAATTGTGGGATTCAAAGAAGAGTTCATATCATAAACAAAGAATAAGACAACAAACGACAAGGAATATTGAATACCCCCACACGGGAAGAAGAACTGGTGGTTGAATTAAATTCTAATATAGTGAAACCCATACAAAGTCTTCAAGTAGACTTACAGAGTTTCAAGGATGATAACATGAATGAAAGAAAAGAACAAAAAGAAATTAATGAAGCTTTGTCGCAGAACATGATGGGAGGAAGCCCGCAGGGAAAACACACGCATTCAACCAACAAGTTCAAGAAAGAGTTCTGTCATAAATGGGACAGCAGCCCAAAAGAAAAAGGGAAAGAATAACACACCCTTGAACCTCCATAAAGAGATTATCACAGTCTTTCTCGTGATAATTCCCTTTCTCCTTGCAAAAAGAAACACAGGAATGTTGACAACCTCTAGGGAGAGTTCAGAAAGATAAGAGCCCCAACCTATGAAGTGGATATGAACACTGGGGAAAAAGAGGAGGAATGGCTTCTCAGTATGAGAAAATACTTCCGAGTACAAAACTACTCAAGTGAGATGAAATATCGTCTATCCATCTATAGTTTAAATGGAAAAGAAGGTAGATGGTGGAGAGACCTAAAGCATACCACGAAAGATGAGGTAAACGAAATACGATGGAGTAACTTTCACATAATTTTTTAGGGAAAAATCATGTCGAAAATATTCTTCAACAGAAAGGTGAAATAATTTCATGAGTTAAGGATGGGTTCCATGACTATGGATTCTTTTATTAACATATTTTTGGATTTGTTACATTATCTGCCATACATAAAAAAAGAGAAAGTGAAAATACAATAGTTTTTAGGATATCTTCCTCCCAACTTCTAGGAGAGAATTGAATTTCACATGCCTAAAACATTGGACACCACCCTACACAAAGCTAGGCTTTGTTAGGAGCATGGAAAGTTTAGGAAATAAAACATAAACATAAGTAGAGACAGGTTTAGGACCTTCTCGGACAACCGTAAACAGAGTTTCAACCCACCACCTTACAAAAAACAGAAAAATAGTTTTCCAGCAAATAAGAGCTTAAAAAATATAGGTATGAAGCCATATGTACCAGATCCAAATGATAACAAACCAATAGGAAATGGCGGAGCCAATTGTTCCCCACTAAAAATCAAATGTTGGAAATGCCAAGGGCCCCATTATGCCTGATACTGTAAGAACAAGACCAATGGAGTCTTGCAAAATTTACAAGAAGAACTAACGATAGAGGACATAGCTAGAACATCAAGGATTTATGCCGCCTTGGATGGCCAACAAGAAGACCATCATGCTACCAAGGTTGAGATAAAAGGTAAGGTTACCAACAATTATATTTCAATATTGGTTGACCCCGGTGCTTTTCGAAGCTATGTATCACCTAAAATTGTTGATGTATGTAAAATATACAAATTTAAACATGAGAAACCCTAGGTTGTACAATTAATCATAAGCACGAAATGAAAGGTTTATGAAATAGTTAGATATTGTGAGGTAAACATAAATGGTTTTCCTGCTAAGATAAATATGAACATCCTACCCTTAGGATCGTATGATATACTTATCGACATGGACTGGTTGGAACAACACCATGTCATGCTCAATTTTTTACACAATTCAATCTTGTGTACATATAGCCAAGGGAATCAAGTAAATATTCAAGGCATACCTAAGAAATTTTTCGTAAGGACTATATCTACTTTATAAGTAAATAAGTGCATTATGAAAGGTTGCAAATTGTTTGCCGTGAAAATCCAAGACATAGAAGCTAAAAGAGAACAACCAATCAAGGAATTTCCAATTCTCGTAGACTTCATGGATGTATTTATCGAGGAGATAACATGATTTCTACAGAAACGAGACATATATTTTTCCATAGAACTGAAACCAAGGTAAATTCCGGCTTCAAAATCCCCTTACCGCATGAGCACACCATAGTTGGTGGAAATCAAACTACAATTGCAGGATTTCATTTAGAAGGGATATATACGACCAAGTGTGTCCCCTTGGGGAGCACTGATACTTTTTGTAAAGAATAAGGATGGTACGATGCAGACATGCATCGATTACCGCCAACTTAACAAGATGACCATCAAGAACTGATACCCAGTCCCTGGGATTCATGAATTGTTTGATCAAGTAGGAGGAGCCAAGATATTTTTGAAGATCGACCTGTAATCCAGATATGATCAGGTATGAATTCATGATGAGCATATTCATAAAAACTCCTTTCGTATGAGGTACAACCACTACGAGTTTGTAGTAATGCCATTCGGGTTGACCAATGCACCCGCAAACTTTATCTGTTTGATGAACAATATCTTCAATAACTATCTGGATAAATTTGTTTTGGTATTCATAGGTGACATCCTAGTCTACTCTAAGAGTAAAGAGGAACATGAGGAGTATATGTGCATAGTGCTAGAGGTGTTACGGGAACAGTAGCCCTACGCCAAGTTTAGTAAATGTGATTTTTACAAAACACAGATACAGTACTTGGGTCACATGATATCCAAGAATGGGATAGATGTGGACCCATAAAATATTAAATCCATAGATTATTATCCTATCCCCACTAGTGTCACCAAAATTAGGTCCTTTTTGGGTTTATTCATTTACTACTAAAAGTTCATTGAGAAATTTTCGAGGATAGCTTGTCCCATGACCACTTTGCAAAAGAAGGAAAACAATTTCGTATGGAAAACCAATGGTGAGGAAAGTTTTTAGAACCTTAAACAGATTTTGATGACTGCACGAATACTATGAATTGCATATTCTGGTAGGGATTTCGTTGTTTGCATGGATGAAAGAAAGGAAGGGATCGGAGGAATCCTCTTGCAGAACGATTGCGTGATTTGTTATGAATTATGGAAGTTAAAAGAACATGAATAGAAAAACCCCACCCATGATCTTGAGTTAGTGGCCATCATCCACGCCTTGAAGATGTGGAGGAACCACCTCATGGGGAAGAAATTTCTTCTAAAAACAGACAATATGGGTTTGAAGTATTTATTTGAGAAACTGGATCTAAATTCTAGGCATGCCATATGGTTGGTTTTCCGTAGCGAGTACTATTTCAAGCTAAAGCATATAAAGGGAAAGGAGAACAAAATTGAAAATGCTTTAAGCCGAAGAGCTCATATGATATATGAGGTGACTTTAATTCAAACCGATTCGGATTTACATGAATGGATTAGAATGACCAACAGAGTTGACCCTTTCTATGTTGAAATCCTCAAGAAGGTCCATGAGGACAGGTTGTTTCATCAACAAAAAGAGTACAAGGTAGATGAAATGGGACTGTTGTGGTCCAAATATATATTGTGCATTTGGGAAGGAGGGGACATCAGGTCCAACATCCTCATGGAATTTCATCAGACACCCTACTCGAAGCATCAAGGATATCAAAAGATTATATCCATAGAAATAAACACTTTTTCTGGCCTAAGTTAAAGGACGACATAGCATTTTTTATCACAAAATGTCAATAATGTCATCTCATCAAAGTTGAGCACCAACATCCTTCGGGGTTGCTGCAGCCATTACCCATTCTAGAATGGAAGTGGGAGGTCATTAGTATGGATTTTTTCATAGGTCTACCAAAGAGTAAGAAGCAAAATGATTCTATCTTTGTAGTAGTTGACAAATTGTCAAAAGAAGCACACTTCAATATTCCACTGAATTCGACCTAAAAGGAAGTACATATCAGGACATCTTCTTAAAGGATATATTTATCTTCCACAGGATACCCAAGGAAATCATCTCAACTTGAGACACAAAGTTTACCAATAATTTTTGGAGATCCTTATTCTATGGATTAGAGACACAGTTGAACTTTAGTACTTCTTACCACTTGCAGTCAGACGGGAAGATAGAACATGTAAACTAGATTGTAAAGGAAATGCCCAGGATGTATGTCATGAAAAACCCCTCAAAGTGGGAAGATGACCTGCGTCTTGTAGAGTTTGCATATAACAACGGATACCATACCTCCACCAAGATGAGACTCTTTGAGGTACTCTATGGACAAAAGTGTAGAACACCAGTTACTTGGCATAGAAGTTAGGGACTAAATTAATAAAGGACTTGGAACGAGTGGTTACCAAGGTCCAACTAAACCTTAAAGAAGCACAAGACTTCCAAAAAAATTATGCTGATAAGAAAAAAATATAAATATTATCAGATAGGTGACCATGTTTACTTGAAAGTAAAATAAAAAAGAAGCTCATTGAGCTTGGAAAGGTGTGGTAGGTTAGCACCAATATTTTGTGGAACTTTGAGATAATGGGAAAGAGAGGGCCAGTGGAATATAAACTAGATTTACCTACTCACATAAGAGTTCATAATTCTTTCCATGCATCCTTATTAAATAAATATGTTTATGATACTAAACATGTGATTTATTGGTCCTTGTTAGAAGTGGAACTTGAAGGGGAGTTTGTACCTAAACCCCTTCACATACTGGACAAGAGAGAGGTGCAACTCAGGAAGTGCACCATAGTCCAGTTGAAAGTGCAATGGAATCACTTTGAGGCCAATGATGCTACTTTGGAGAATGAAGCCACCATGAGAGAGGCTTACCCTGCCTTGTTTCATGATTTCATTTCAAGTCCCTAAAACACAAGGGACAATGTTGTTCTAAGCGGGTAGGGATGTAATATCCTGAATGTTTTGACCTAACACTTATGGGAATAAGCCCCATTGCTCATGATGTTTCTTTGATGTTTTAGTTTGTATATTGGGCAGAAGACCCCACTGCACATGAGAATGATGATATGTTTGATATTTTGGGTGTAAGAAAATTACATATGTTTTATGTATATGATTTCATGTGTTGGGCATGGACCCTAAAGAACATAATTTATGAGATGTTCCTGTTGAGTGCAAGCTTTGAGGCACATGAGTATTTGATGTTTTGTGTTGAGCAAGAATATATACTATTGGTAATAACTCCCGATTGATTATTCCCTTACCAAAGCAAATATTTATACATTAGAATGTGGCGGTTGAGAACCAGCCTTTTCACCTTCCTATCTATTCATATTCCTATTTATTATTTATTTACAATAATCCCAACAGATTATTCTAACAATCCCCCTCTTAATCCGAAGGGGTGTTCATAAGTCTGAGCATGTTTCTGAATCTTTCAAACTTTTCTCGTCCAAGCACTTTGGTGAAGATGTCTGCAACTTGATCATTTGTGGAACAATGTCGAAGATGGACTATCTTGGCCTCTACATGATGTTGAATCAAATGATACTTTGTGTTTATGTGTTTGGTTCGATCACGGAATCTAGAATTCTTAGCCAGCTTGATTGCAGAAGTATTGTCGACCAACAATGGAGTGGAGTTCTCTTGTTTTTCTTGCAAATATTCAAGTATCTTCCTAAGCCATACTATTTCTTTCGTTGCTTCAGCTGCAGCCACATATTCTGCTTCTGTTGTTGAATCTGCTGGAACTGACTGTTTGCGTGATCTCCATGAAATAGCTGCTGATCCAAGACTCATGGTGTATCCAGAAGTTGATACTCCTGTCTCTTTATCACCATCAAAATCTGAGTTTGAGTACCCAATAAGTTTGAAGTCATCCACTTTAGAGTACTTGAGTCCAACGTCTTGAGTCCCCTTCAAGTATCTTAGAACCCTCTTTGCAGCTGACCAGTCTCCTTCACAAGGTTTATGCATGAACCTTGAAAGTATGCCAACAACATAAGAAATATCTGGTCTAGTTGTTGTAAGGTAGATAAGACTTCCTACAAGTTGTCGATACTTGGTCGCATCTTCAAATTCTTTTCCTTCATTTGATGTGAGCTTCATTTTTTGTTCCATTGGAGTAGATATAGGATTGCAATCTGTCATGCAAAATTTGTTTAGTATTTCTCCAACATATTTTTTTTGAGATAGGAATATGTACTTAGGATGTTGAGTGACTTCAATTCCTAAGTAATAGTGGAGATTTCCCATATCTGTCATTTCAAAGATCTTTTTCAAATCTTTCTTTATGTATGATATATAGCTCTCATTGTTCCCTGTCATCAAAAGATCATCTACATACACCACAAGATACACAACAGATCTTCCAACTTTCTTTATAAACAGTGTTGCATCATCAAGATCAAAATGTTCGAAATTTAACTTCAAAAGATGCTTGGTTAACTTTTCATACCATGGGAGAGGTGCTTGTTTTAGGCCATACAAGGATTTGACAAGCTTGCATACCTTTTGTTCTTTTCCTTTCACAACAAAGCCTTATGGCTGAGACATGAAGACAT
>LPNX011156669.1:177797-209032 GCA_001517045.1 Pseudotsuga menziesii
TTGGTTGATCAGCTGGTGGTGCTTCATCACTGATTGAGAGTCTTTCAATTCTCTCAATCACATCATCCAGTTGAACCTCTTGTTCAAGTGAAGTAGCAGGAACTTCTTCATGCGGGGGAGTTGGTGCTTCATATGGAAATTCCAAAGGTTGATCCAGGATAGGAATCCCCCCTTCAAGATTTGGAATTTCATATTCATTTTCATAATAGTTCTTTGGATGAGGATAATTTTCCAGATGATCAATATATCTCTCAATGGACTGGTCATTTTTATTAGTTTCAAGAAAAATGACATCTCTGGAAATAACAAATTTCTTGTTTACCTCATCATACAGACGGTATGCCTTGGAGTATTCTTCGTACCCCAGGAAAATGCACTTTCTGCTTCGAGCACCAAGCTTGTTTCTTTGCTGCTTCGGAATCAAGGCATAACAGGTGGAACCAAAAACTCTGAGATGCCTGACTGAAGGGAGATGGCCAAACCACATTTCATGTGGAGTCTTGTTATCAAGTGCATTTGATGGACTTCTATTTCTCAAATATGCTGCACATTTTACTGCATCACCCCAAAACATTAGTTTTACATTCTTGAAAAACATCATTGAGCAAACCATATTCATTATGGTTCTATTCATTCTTTCTGCTACACCGTTTTGTTGAGGATTGTAGGGAACTGTAGTCTGATGTGCAATTCCATCTTGGCGAAGATAATTTTCAAAAGCATTTGAAGTGTATTCTTTTCCATTATCAGTACGAAGTGTACCAATTTTTTATTGTGCTTGTTTTTCAATCAATGCATGAAAGTCTTTGAATGTTTGAAATGCTTTTGACTTTGTCTTTAAATAGTAAATCCAGCACATTCGTCAGTAGTCATCAACAAATGTCATAAAGTACTTATTCCCATTTGCTGAAGGAGTTGGCATTGGGCCACACAAATCAGAATGCACTAATTCTAATTTCCTACTTGCTCTGAAATTAGATTCATGGAATGGCAGCTTACTATGTTTCCCTAATATACATGCATCACATTTATTCTCCTCTTTAGGAATGGTGGGCAAGCCAAATACACCATTCTTTCTCAACAAACGAAGACTGTTATAATTTAGATGACCAAATCTTCCATGCCACAATGAGCTAGATGACATATTACCTTCTCTATGCTGAGAGAGGTAGGCATAGTTCTGAAATCTTGTGGATGAACCCTTGAGCTTCAGCAGCTTTCCATCTTCGTATCCAGTCATGATGACTTGGTTGTCAGAGGAATTTCTTATTTCAACGATTCCATCAATCATGTGGATGGAATGGCCTTGCTGTTGAATCTCCACCAAGGACAGCAGGCTTCTCTGCAACTCTGGAAGATAGAGAATGTTCTTCAACAAGAAATCAGGGAATCCAAGCATCTTCAGTCGAATGGTGCCCATTCCCTTTGGTTTAATACTTGACTTATCTGCAAAGTAAACTATGCCATCTATTGTTTCATTCAATTCTTCAAAACAGTCTTTTCCAAATGTCATGTGTGATGTTGCACCAGTATCAAGCAGCCAACAATCTTTAGAAGATGAAAGAGAAGTCATTTCATTAAATCCAAGATTACAATGTGCAACAATACAAGAATCAGAAAATTTACTAGCATCTTGGTCATCTTTCTTCTAGTTATGCTTGTCTTTGATGGAGTCCCATGAAGCCCAACACTGATCTGATGTGTGCCCAGTCTTTCCACAACGTTTCCACTGCAAATCTGATCTTTTGCTTCTACCCCCTTTGCCTCTGAAATTTCTTCTTCCTCGTCCTCTCTTGCTGCAATATCCCATGGAAGGGTCTTTGGATTGGTCTTTTCCAGCTAGGGCAGCACCAATACTAGATGCCAAAGAGTGCATCTTTACAACTATTAGTTTACAATAATAAACTTGATATAACAGAGAGAAATAGAAAAAATAATAACCTTGCAGGTCTACAGTCTCTGCCAAGGTGAATTACAATCTCAACTTCAAGTTTTAAAAATGATATAATGACAGAGAAAATATTACAACCAACAGTCAACAATTATCTCAACTCTGCACAGATTTCAAAATCAAAACTTTATACAGTCAACATGATGGGCAGAATCTACTTTCACGTAGAATGTGGTCACAACTTCAGTCTTCAAGTGGATGTTTGCAGCAGTCTTCTTTCTTCAACTCGGTCATCACAATTCATTAATAGACAACAACCATGCTCATACAAAAGTCGGGTCATACAACTGCATTATTCTTACTTCATACACATGAAAATATTCAAATTAATTCAAATCAATAGTCACTTCACTCAGCTCCCATGTTGAGCTCAATGTTTGTCTCTGCCCGCAGAAATAATGATAGCTCAAATGCTGTAAATGTGGTCTATTATGCAGCCCTTTTATAGGGTGAAAAATAACCTTCAAATTAATTCAAATGTCACTTGGTAAGCTGCATCATACTTCATACACAACAGTCACAATATTCATGACAGCATTCATGGGCCTCTTTCATTCAACACAAATGAAAATTTTTACAGAATGTACCACTCACACTCCAGCACTAAATTAGGGCAAAATTAGGGTTTTTGTATTTCAATGAACAAAAACATTTTACCTCCACGCTCATATATCTTCAGTACGCATCATATACATATCATTCACAAGCAGCAAATATTATTTCTCCAGTGCAGTAATCAATGCATCAGTCTTCAGCATTCATCCTCCACGTAGCATATATATCAGTCAGTATGATATATATCAGTCACCTCCACGCAGCGCCAATGTATTTAATATTTGTGTTGAGAGAGAGGCTCTGGAGTGCATGATTATTTTAATGTTTTTGTTGAGTGAAAGGCTCTGGAGTGCATGAGTATTTTAATGTTTATGATGAGCGAGAGGCTCTAGAGCACATGAGTTATGAAACATTTGTGTTGAGAAGGAAGCTCTAAAGCACATGAAAAGATAATAATTGGAAGTGTTGGGCATAAGCCTTGGAGAATTACAAGTTGATGCTGAGCATAATCTCTAGAACATCGGACCCTTATCCATTGTATCCCTATGTGTATCCTACAAATACATCCTAGCATTAGTGTTGAGCAAGGAGCTCTGGAATTGAACTAGGTTTGTAACTCCCTATTTTTTAGCCTTTAGTATGGACTCTAAATAAACGCTAGGAGTTATTGAAAAATTAATATGTTGAGTGAAAACAAATATGATAAAACATTAATCACATCTTACTTATTATTAAGTGCTTAAATGAAATTTTGAATTTTTGTATCTCACCAAGTACTGAATAACTACCAAGTTAAATGAGATAATCCAAAATGCAAGGACGTTTAGAGTTCCTAATCCAGTTTACCTAACCCCTACCTGGAAGCTTTAATAAAGTGACTATAAGATAAAATAAAAGTGTCATGTGATAAGGGATCATGCTAAATGATACCTAAAATAAAAATGTTCACAAAGAAATATATAAATAAATATTTTATACATAATATGTATAAAAGAGTAAGTACAAGTAATAATACTAGTAACTATGAGTAATAATGAAAGGATCTATATATTATTATTATTATTATTACTAATGTTAATTAAATATTAAATACCTATAACGGTAAAATTAGGAACTAGTCAAAAGTTCCTAAGTTAAATTTAAATAAATATTAAAAATTACCTACATTAAGTAAAAAGGGTTATTTCAAGAAAACAAATGATTCTTGATTTAATTGCCCCTTTTCTTGAAAAGTCTGTGTATAGAGACTCGGGACAAAGAGAGGCTTGGGGGACCTTTTGATTTTTCCATGATTCTACCTAATTATTATCAAGAGATTTCTTGGAAAGTATTTTTCCTAATAGGAAAAGAAAACCGATACAAAACCTGTTATCCCAAATAGGGAATCCTTACCTTAAAATATCTAAGCTACTTTCATGTTGGAACTAGCTCAGGGGGGTCTGGATTGAATCCAAGAATGGTTCTGGGTCATGGTTGGGTGGAACGTGGTAGTTTCCAAGTTATTTGGTTATCTGAACAGAGGTCAGAACTATCTATGTCCTTGTTAATGATGTGTGTTTGAGTGTGCAGGGTTTCCAACCATTAGGGATCTTGTAAAAACTTTTACAATTTGACATTCCTATTCCACAAATCGTTGGCTCAACATTTGATATTGTTGTGACATTAATTATCAAAACAATATTGTTGGAACATAGAATCAATGCTTCCACCCAGAATAGTCATATTCATAGAGAAATTAATTTTCCACCTATTACATGTTGCCATTGAAAGCTATAAGTATTCCATTGAATTATATAAGTATTGAATGAATGTCCCTTCATTATTTCACATAAAATAATAGAACTAAACATCCCAAGAATTCCTTGAACCTTCATATAGATACCTTAAATCCATGGTGCAGGCAAGGATGGCCTTAAATTAATCAGACTTCCTATAAATCTAGGAGGGATGACCTTGAAATATTCTCCCATCATACCTACAACTTGGGGACCTCATATTATAACCTATATCTTTGAAACACACTTTTTATCCTTCCTTTCTACCCACCTTATGAATCACACCTACGACTAGAGAACCTATCAAAACTCTTGCTTTCGACCCTATGGCCTCATACCTACTCCTTGGGACTATCCTTCAGAAATAAGACTTTTGTGGGACTATCATAACCTATGCATCTGACCTAAACCTCATGATTAATAAATTTAATCATCCCTATTAGGAACCCTACCATCTGTGCAGAAGTGCGCAAGAGAAAACAGAGCACTGTAGGCTATTTCAACCTGTAATATCCTGAATTTTTTACCTAACACTTATGAGCATAAGCCCCATTTATTATGATGTTCCTTTGATGTTTTACTTTGTATATTTGTCATAATACCCTACTTCACATGAAAATGCTGATATGTTTGATATATTGGGTGTAAGCCAATTGCATATGTTTTATGTATATTATTTCATGTGTTGGGCATGGACCTTGAAGCACATAATTGATGAGATGTTTGTGTTGAGCACAAGCTCTGAGGCACATCAGTATTTGTTGTTTTGTGTTGGGAGAGAAGCTTTGGAACACATTAGTATTTAATGTTTGTGTTGAGCGAGAGACTCTGGAGCGCATGAGTATTTCAATTTTTGCGTTGAGCGAGAGGATCTAAAGTGCATGAGTATTTTAATGTTTTTGTTGAGTGAGAGGATGTGGAGCACATTAGTTATGAAACCTTTGTGTTGATCAGGAAGATCTAAAGAGCATGAAAAGATAAGAATTGGAAGTGTTGGGAATAAGCCTCGAATAATTCCAAGCTGATGTTGAGCATAAGTTCTAGAACATCAGATCCTTGGCCATTGTATCCCTAGGTGTATCCTACAAATACATCCTAGCATTAGTATTGATCAAGGATCTCTAGAATTGCACTAAGTTTGTTACTACCTATTTTTTAGCGTTGATTATGGGCTCTGGATAAATGCTAGGAGTTACTGAAAAAATAATATGTTGCGTGAAAACGATTCTGATAAAACATTGATCGCATATTACTTATTTTTAAGTAATTAAATGAAATTTTGAATTTTTGTATCTCATCAAGAACTAAAGAACTACCATGTTAAAAGAGGTAATCCAACATGCAAGCAGGTTTAGAATTGCCTAACCTAGTTGACCTAACCCCTACCTAAAGACCTTAGTAAAGAAGTGACTATAAGATAAAAGAAAAGGGTTATGTGACTAGGGATCATGCTATATGATACCTGAAGTAAAAAAGAGAACAAAGATATGTATAAATATATATTTTATACATAATATGTATAAACCACTAAGTACAAGTAATAATACTAGTAACTATGAATAATAATGAAAGGATTTATATATTATTATTATTATTATTACTAATGTTAATTAAATATTAAATACCTACAAGAGTCAAAGTAGGAACTAGTCAAAAGTTCCTAAGTTAAATTTAAATAAATATTAAAAAATACCTAAATTAAGTAAAAAGGGTTATTTCAAGAAAACAAATGATTATTTATTTAAATTCCCATTTTCCTGAAAAGTTTGTCTATAAAGACCCAAGGCAAAGATATGCTTTGGGGATCTTTCCATTTTTCCATGATTCTACCTCATTATTCTCAAGAGAGTTATAGGAGAGTATTTTTCCTAAGAGGAAAAGAAAACTGATACATAACATGTTATCCTAGATAGGGAAACCTTACTTAGGAGATCTAAGATACTTACATGTTGGAAGCAACTAAGGGGGATCCAGATTGAAACCAGGAACTGTTTCGGGTTATGGTTGGATGGAATGTGGTAGTTCCCAAGTTATTCGTTTATCTGAACAGAGGTCAGAACTATCTATGTCCTTTTTAATGTTGTGTGTTTGAGTGTGAAGGGTTTCCATCCATTAGAATAGCTTCAACTTGTAGGTATGAGGTTTCTTGATATTCCTTATAAATTACACAGGTTTTCTTATTAAATGAAGGGATTAAATTCTGGAAGGATAAATAGTATTTTCCTGCTATAACTAGGTTATTTTGTTTACTTAATGATCCGGTGGATTATTCATCTTCAAAAATTACACTGATCCAATATGGTATAATGGTTATTAAGCATATGTTGTTAACTCATGTGCTAAACATAGTGCGTGACTAGCCTTAAGGGGCTGCATGGTTCGACATAACATCGCGCGGCTTGTATGGATCGCACAGCTATATGGGTTGTGTAGCTTGCGCAATTATAGCATGGGCCGCGCAGTTGCGCACCGTCAAATGGAACATCACCTGGTTCATGAAAAGCCTGCATGGTCATGTATGCTGCGACGTAGTAGAGCTTAGTTATATGCTGAAAATTTGTGACATTGTGAATGATGTGATGTTACAACGCATGTATATACATCGCAGATGCTGTGACGTTATGAATGCTGCGATGTTGCGACACATGTATATACATCGCAGATGCTATGACAGTGGTATGCTTGAAATTTGTGGCATAGTGGTGACATCAAACTGTTACGCGATTTGCATTTGGTGAACGGTTTAGTATGTTGCAACACCTTTGTGTGGCGGTCATTGCCATGTGTTGTGAAGTTGCAATGGTTCGGGGATATGGAACATCGTGGTAACATAATGCTTGTGCAGCGATTTGGTGGGATTGCATGGTTCAGTTTAGCATATGGTTGTAACGATAATAAAGAAGATAATAGCTGTAGCGGACGAAGGAAACTGGTTACTTGTCCTCCGACTGAGCACTTAAATAGATGACTCTGGTCAAATTTCAGGGGGGACTCAGATTGTGTTAGAGAACAGAGCTTCGTTTCTTTGTTATGAGAAGCTTGGGGAGTTGGTGTGAAGTGTCTAGATGCTGTTTGGAGTTGACATTCTCTATTATATTTTAGCTTTCTTTGCCTTTCGAAGGCTAATTGTAATTTTATAGGAGAGAGGTCTTCAAGACTTCGTACAACATTCTATTTACAGTTGCTGAAGTTGATTCCAGATTCATTTTGTACCATTTTAAAACCATTAATTGGATCGGTACCCATTGGAGAGGGACCCGGAGACATAGCCTAGTGGAGGGGGTGAACTCTGTTATCAATTTCTATTTTTGTGGCTCTCTGTTTCTATGTTTCTCATTTTTGTTTTAGTTTTGTTGTTTCATTTCCTGTTTAGTTTGCTGTTATACCGGATTTCATCATTTAATTAACTGTTAAAGCTATTCGATGAATTCAGCAAACTGATTAACGCATTCTTTAAATAAACTTTTAATTTCACTCAAGTTGAGGTCCGACGGATCATGTTTGGTATCATAGCAATTTAACTGCTTGTGCAAGTTTGTGAATGCTTACCAGGTCTGGGTTAAAGTGTGGTGAGGTAGAATTAATTGAAGGAAATCCTAATATTGGCTCAAGGAGAACATTCTCAAGAACCATGTATTCTCCACGAGGGGAAGAAGGAGCACATACAGAATGGGAAAAACCTGTTATTTCTAAAACTGAGTTTCTGGAGGCTTTTATCAGCATGAAATCCATGATGGAAATTCTACTTGATGAGCGAGAAGAAAGGAAGAAGAAAGAAGCAGGATCTTCATCCAAAGATGCAGAAGTGAAGAAGGAAGAAAAGGGTAAAGGAGTAGGAGGTGATGGTGATCCTCCTGAAACTAATCAAAATTTCTCTTCTTCTCATAATTCTCATTCAAATAATGCAAATCCTAATATGCCTTATTTCAAATTGGATGTTAAATTCGAATTGCCAATTTATAATGGAGATTTAGATGCTGAAAAGTTAGACAATTGGATCAAGTAGCTTGAAGTATATTTCAGGGTGCAGGGCATTAATGATGACCCTTGCAGGATTCAATTGGCCACTTTGAGAATGAGTGGAATGGCTCTTAATTGGTGGGAGAGCAAGATTCAGCAAGATATTCGAAAGAATGGTAAAATTATTTCAGTTTGGAATGAATTCATTGAAGTATTAAGGAATCAATTTTATCCTTTAGGTCACATGCAGCAATTAACCATGAGTTGGTAAATGTTTAGACAAGCTAAAGGACAAAGAATTCAAGAATATACTCATAAATTTAGAAAGAGGGCTATTGCATTGAATGTTTCATTAGATACAAAGGAAACTCTTCTTAAGTACATTGGTGGCATGCATTCTTATTTGAAGGATACTTTGTTGATGTTTAACCCCAGTAATTTGGATGATGTATGTGTTCAAGCCACACGTTTGGAAGCTAGGGGTAAGCATGCTAATGATACTTTTGTGAAGAAATCCTTTAAAAGTGACAGCAAATCGAAAGGTAAAAAGAAGGTGGCTACTGTTAAGAAAGAGGGTGAAAATCCTTCATGTTCGCATTTTCAGAAGGGACATGACATCTCTAAGTGTTGGAAGCTTCATCTGGAGTTAAGGCCAAAGAAGTACGGAGGAAACAAAGACAAAGGCAAAGCAAAAGCTACTGCAGCAGTTGTTCAAGACTTGGGATCCAACTTAGGTGATGAAACAAAGGTTACAGCTGTTGGAATCCAGGGTAAGAATAATAGTATATCACTTCCCATTGATGCAAAATAAAGTTCTAGTGCAAGTACAAATATGCCCTCTACTTCTAAGAAAAATGATAAAAATAGAAGTGCACTATTTCATGTTCGTGTCATTGCAAATCACACAAAGATTGATACATTGTTTGATAGTGGTCCACAAGTAAATCTGATCTTAGAAGAAGTGGTTAAGAAATTGCATTTAGTTACTATGCCTCATGAAAAACCCTATCCTCTTGGTTGGGTTACTAATGATACACAATTGCAAGTTACCAAGAAATGTGTTTTGAAATTTGCAATCACTGAAAAGTTTAGGGATGAGGTAGAATTGGATGTAGTACCACTTGACATTTGTGGAATTGTACTTGGGAGTCCCTATTTGTATGACCAGAAAGCAGTCTTTTATAGAGAGAAAAATAAGTATCATCTTTTTAAAGATGGTGTGGAATATATTGTACGAGCACATAAGACAAGAACAAACCTAGCAATAGTTTCTGCAGGACAAATGAAGAGGTTGGTAAATGCTAGTAAGAATTTTGTGTTAATGATGGTTAAGATGAAAAATGATGAGATCTCTAAATATTTTGAAGAATGTGATCCTAACCATAAAGTTGAACTGATTGAAATTATTTCAATATCCGAAAGGGTTACCACCAAAGAGAGAGATTCAGCATGAGAGACATTTGCAGCAAGATGTGTCACTGCCGAACATAGCCATGTACCGGATGTCTATAATACAGAACGAGGAAATCAAGAAGCAGGTCCAGGAGCTAATTGAGAAGGGAGTCATCCAGCTAAGCACTTCTCCTTGTGGCTCTCCTATAGTCTTGGTTCAGAAGAAGGATGGGTCTTGGAGAATGTGCATTGACTATAGGGCCCTTAACAAAATCACCATTAAAAACAGGTATCCTCTTCCTCGCATTGATGATTTGCTTGATCAGTTGAAACATGCAACTTACTTTACAAAATTAGATCTGCGTAGTGGGTATCATCAAATCCGTGTTGCTGAGAATGCTGCTTGGAAAACAACATTTAAAACAAAACAGGGTTTGTATGAATGGCTTGTGATGCCTTTCGGGCTCTGTAACACACCTGCTACTTTCATGTGGGTCATGAATGATGTCTTTCATCCTTTCATTGATGATTTTGTAATTGCATATCTGGATGATATCCTTGTGTTTAGCAAAACCTGGGAAGAGCACATTGTACATGTGAAGAAAGTTTTAGATGTACTGAGGAAGGAAAATCTTTATGTAAAAATGTCTAAATGTGAGTTTGCTAAAACTTCTTCAGTATATCTAGGCCATATTATTGGTGGAGGCCACCTGCGAGTGGACCCAGCCAAAGTTGCTGTCATTATAAAATGGCCACAGCCTAACACCGTTACTGAAATCAGAAGTTTTCTGGGTGCGGTTTAGTATTTGAGGAAATTCATTTCTGGGTTTTCTTTAATTGCTGCTCCATTACATGCGCTGACAAGCATTAAAGAAATTTTCCAGTGGGGAGGAAAGCTTCAGATATCCTTTGACACTTTGAAGGAAAGGATTAGAACTGCACCAGTTCTTACATTGCCAGATTTTCAGCAGCCATTTGAGATCGAAACCGATGCCAGCGGGTTTGCCATGGGAGCCGTTTTGATGCAAGGGAGGAAGCCAGTCTGTTACCATTCAAAAATGTTCTCTACTGTGGTAAGTAACTATCTGACTTATGACAAAGAGTTATATGCTTTAGTACAGAGTGTAAAGAACTGGAAACATTCTATCATGGGAAAAGAAACAGTCATAGATACTGATCATTAGCCACTTCAGTATTTACAATCTGAAACTAAAATACAGCAAAGTCGTCATTTAAGGTGGATGGGATTCTTGCAATAGTTTCATATTGTAATTAAATACAAAAAAGGAATTCATAATAAGGTAGCAGACATGTTATCGAGGCCGCCTACAAACGCTTCAATCATCCTTCAGAATAGTTCATTAACACATGAAAGTTATATTGAATAGTATGCAGAAAATAAAGATTTTAAGAAAGTATATGCATCACTAATACATGGTAAACAGGAAGAGAACTATTATGTGCATAATCAACTCTTGTATCATCTTGGTAAACTTTTTATTCCAGAGAAAGAGAGAGTGCATGTGATTCGAGAAGCACATAGTTCATTGATTGCAGGACATTTTGGAGCCAATAAAGCACTGTCATTGTTGCAGAGTCACTATTATTGGCCTCAGATGCAAGAAACTGTAGCTAAATATATACAAGGATGTGTTATGTGTGCTACGAGTAATCCTAGCAATAGGAAATTGGGTTTGTACACACCTCTTCCAGTTTCTTCTCGTCCTTGGGAAAGCATTTCTATGGAATTTGTAGGGGGACTACCTATGTATAGAAAAGAGCATGATTACCTATATGTTGTTGTGGATAGATTTAGCAAAATGTGTATCTTAATGCCATGTAACAAACAGATCACTGCTGAACAAACAGCTCACCTATTCTTTCAGAATGTTTGGGTACATTTTGGGATACCCAAGTCTATTGTATTTGATCGGGATTCCCAGTTCTTGGGGGAATTCTGGTCAACTTTATGGGAGCTTATGGATACTAAACTTAAGAAAAGTGCAGCTTTTCATCCACAAACCGATGGGAAAACAGAGGTAGTAAACAGAACAGTGATTCAGCTGCTCAGAGGGTATTGTAGTAAACATCCTAAACTTTGGGATGAGCAGTTACAGTATATACAACATGCTTACAATAATGCAGTTCATTCTTCCACGAAAAGATCTCCTTTTGAAACTTGTTTTGGTTATCTACCAAAAACACCAATGGACTTCTCTTTTGGAAAAGATGCAGTGGATGGACATCATGATGTAGATAAATCTCTAATATTCATTCAGAGAATCCAAGCGGTGCAGCAGGCAGTTTAGGAATAGTTGGATAAGATCCAGGAAAAGTACAAAGCCAGGCATGATAAGCATCAAGTTGATCATCAATTTCAGGTTGGTGATAGAGTTTGGTTACATATCACTAAAGAAAGAATGAAAGGTGAAGGTAAAAAGATTAAGCCTATTAGGTATGGTCCTTTTGAGATCTTGGAAAAGATCAGTACTAATGCTTTTCTCTTGAATTTACCTCCATACATGAAAATTTATTCAATTGTCGATGTTGAGAATCTTAAATTGTACGAACCTTCTATGATCATGGATGAGGAAACTAACATACATATTCCTTCAGTTGATGATATGGCACCTGAATACATGAATGAGTTGCAGGATGATGTTATTCTTGACAGAAATGTAAGGATTTCATGAATGGGGAATACTGAGTACCTTCGAGTGGGGCTTAAAGGCAGGAATCCTAACAAGGAAAGATGGATGGAGATTGGAAAAGTGAGGGAGTTGTACCCTCACTTACTTGCAGAATGATTCATGCTTTTGGTGGTCCAAAATCTCTCCAATGGGGAGGAATGATCCAGTGGATTATTCATCTTCAAAAATTACACTGATCCAATATGGTACAATGGTTATTAAGCATATGTTGTTAACTCATGTGCTAAACATAGTGTGTGACTAGCCTTAAGGGGCCGTGCGGTTCAACATAACATCGAGTAGCTTGTATGGATCGCGCAGCTGTATGGGTCATGCAGCTTGCGCAATTATAGCATGGTCCGCGCAGTTGTGCACCGTCAAGTGGAACATCACCTGGTTCGTGAAAAGCCCACGCGATCACGTATGTTACGATGCAGTAGAGCTTAGTTATATGCTGTGAAGCTGCGACGTTGTGAATGCTACGATGCTACGACGCATGTGTATACATCATGAATGCTGCGACAGTGGTATGCTTGACATTTATGGTGTAGTGGTGACATCAAATGGTTACGCGATTTGCATTTGGTGCGCGGTTTAGTATGTTGCAACACCTATGCGTGGCAGTCATTTCCACATGTTGTGAAGTTGCAACGGTTTGGGGATATGGAATGTCATGGTAACATAACACTTGTGCAGCAATTTGGTGGGATTGCATGGTTCATTTTAGCATATGGTTGTAACGATAATAAAGAAGATAACAGCTGTAGCAGACGAAGGAAACGGGTTACTTGTCCTCCGACTGAGCACTTAAATATACGACTCTGGTCACATTTCTGGGGGGGGACTCAGATTGTGTTAGAGCACAGAGATTCGTTTCTCTGTTATGAGAATTATGGGGAGTTACTGCGAAGTGTCCAGATGTTGTTTGGAGTCGACATTCTCTGTTATATTTTATCTTTCTTTGCCTTTCGAAGGCTAATTGTAATTTTCTAGGAGAGAGGTCTTAAAGACTTCGTACATCATTCTGTTTACAGTTGCTGAAGTTGATTCCAAAACCATTTTGTACCATTTTAAAATCATTAATTGGATCAATACCCATTGGAGAGGGACATAGAGACGTAGCCTAGTGGAGGGGGTGAACTCCGTTATCAATTTATGTGTTTGTGGCTCTCTGTTTTTGTGTTTCTCATTTCTGTTTCAGTTTTGCTGTTTCAATTCCTATTTAGTTTGTTGTTATACCAGATTTCAGCATTTAATTAACTGTTAAAGCTATTTGATGAATTCAGCAAACTGATTAACGCATTCTTTAAATAAACTTTTAATTGCACTCAAGTTGAGGTCCGACGGATCACTTAAACATGATTTTCTAAGTTAGGGAAATATAGATCTTATTCATGTTTGTAATGATAGATGGTCACCTATAGTTTTATCAGTTTCCAAAACCATAGGAGAATTTGGTCTCTATTATTTTTTGCATTATTCTTTCACCATTTACATGTTAAATTCAGTCTTCTCTAAAGAGCATATTTTTTTAAACAGAGTTCAGATTATTTAAGTTAGCTAGATTTCCTAGTTGTTGTTCAACTTAAACACAAGAGTAAAAACAGAGTTTATAAGTACATAAACCACCTTAAAATTAACTATTAAACTTTCAACCAAAGAACTATTTAAAATGCATAGAAACTAAATTGTCACTATTAAAATACAACCCTACATCTTCTCTGCTGGTAGATTAAATATTGCCGGCATGCTCATTTTATTTCAAGTATCGAAACTACTCTATATTATTGTAGCATCAATGACATAAAAATAATTAACATAGTTAAACTCAAAACCTACAAATAAAATAACAAATATAATTATTGAACAAACCCCAAACAATAATTTCCATTATAAAATTCTCTGCATAACATACTTCATCAAGACCTGTTAAGGTCTGGCCATAGGACTCACTATTATATCAAATATCTCAACTATTTACTACCAAAATAAGAATAAATTTTATATATAATACAAACCAAATTTTAAACAACGTATCCATTTAAAGGAGCCAGGATAGAATCCCATTGGATTCTCTTCCAAACACACACACACACACACACACACTGTATTGAACCACCAATCCACACATTTGATAGCACACGATCAAATTTTTCAGCCTCACATTACTTACAAAATGAGAACTAAATCAAACAATTACCCAAGAATCGAATCCTGTAGGGATTGTTAGCAGGGGTTTTGGGACAAGTCAGTCATGCAACATTGTGGAATTTGCGCAAGGACAAAAGAAACTACACAAGAGGAAGATTAGCATGCAATGAGGAAATCATAATATCTTTTATATTTTCTGTCACGTTTTTGTATTTTGGACCACATTTTACGGATATTGGTAATGATTTTGTAGATTCAGTTGAATGTAAAGGAGAAAACCTATAAATAGAAGTAGAAGTACAAGTGGTGAAGAGAGATATTTAGAGGAAACAATTAGAGAGCACTTGGTGAATTGTAATTGTTTTGAAGAGCCTAATATTTTGTGCGGAAGTAATATGACATAAGGAAGTTGATCTTAATCGTTTTTTTTCTATGTTTTATTGTTTTACTGTTTTCTCCAACCCTCTAGTGAATGTAGAGTAAATCCACGATATGGATCTATGATGCGATGTTTTCTTATTGTAAATGATGATATGTTGTTCAATCTATTTTTCATAGTAGTATGTTGAAACCTATTACAACTAAATGATGCAATCTACGTAAAATGATAAATGCTTCTGTGAACGTTAATAAGTAATCAAATCTATTTATATCACCCAACACTGAGTAAATAGGTAGATACACATCTTCCTCTCCTATTATGCGGAAACTTGGTTCCGATAGCTCTCCCTCGAACACCTTGGGTCAGACCTCATCAACTCCGTGGGTTTTGCTGGATGGGGTAAAACCTTTTTCGACCGATGCTCAGGGAGATCACAGTGGTATGAGGTTCGATAGATCATAACCACTGTGAACTGGGTTTTGTCGGCTGGATTTGTGTCAACAAATGGTTCCTTTGTTGGGACCTTGTTACGACTGAGGGAAGGACATGTTGCAAAATCCATCAAGACTATAAATTCAAGAATGGTTCGACCAAAAGCTATGAGAATTTGATGAGAGAGGAAATCAGAACCCTGGACTGGTGAAGGATAAGTGGTTGGAAAGGTACATACATGATGGTCCACATGATTATTTTTTCATAGAATTATCGATCATCCTATACGAGTGGTTGGCATGATTTACCTATCGCAAGACAAATTTGCAACGAGAACCAATGTCCTAGACCCTTTAAATTGATCCATGAATTGCAGGAGACCGACAATAGGGCATTGTAGGCTATTGATGTTTGTTTGGACAATATCTTAGAATGCTATATCACTGAGTTCAGGGTCAATACTACTAAATACCATAGCGAAGCAGAAAAGTAATTCTTCAATGGACCAAGAGGTAGATTCTTATTGTCCATTAAGATGCATGTCTATGAAAAGGGAGTGCTGAAGATGCACCTCAAGTAGTATACCTCTGATGTGAGGAGGTTATGGGTTGTTATATTTTTAACATTAAGCTAACATTACATTAGGATCTTTAATTGAGAGAAAAACAAGCACAACAATCAAACACAAGATATAATGAACATAGTGTTTTTCCTTGGAGAAACTATAAAGGATAAAACCACGCAACTTCCTCAAAAGATAGAATTAACACCAAAAGTAAAACCCAAAATAGTAAGACGATCTCCTGACAGCAGTAACCTTCTTTCTTCCTTGCCCTAGTGTCTTCCTCTTCCTCAGCTATGTGCTACAACTGAGTGCGAGTGAGTGTGTGATAAATATAGAGGCTAGCTCTCTATTTATGCTAATTCCCGACTTGCCTAAACCCAACTAGGGCCAACTTCACTAGGTGAGCCTAATAATCCTTGTGCCACAGAACTGTGGGGACTTTAACCCTTAGACAATAGGAGGGTTACCCACCTTGACTTGAAATGAATTGTTTACATTATAGAAACTCCCGATAGGAACATCAGGGCATGGCATGACTCAAGTACATTACAAATACATCCCAAAATAAACATTGGGTGACAATACATAAGAAATACAAGTGAATACATTCCGAAGTTACAGTTACATTAACACTCCCTCTTAACTAGGAAGGTATTCTCTCAACACAATTTATCAGCACAAGTCTTCCTCTCTGTATCATCTGGATCATCATTGAGTCCTTGTCATCTTCACCTTCAAGTCATCTTCATATTCAATTCATCTTCATTTGGATCTAGATCATCATCACTGGATCTAGATCATCAATCGATTTGGATCATCATCACTGGAACACCATCATTGGATCATCACTACTGGATCATCATCACTGGATCATCACGGCTACTATCTCATGATTCTTCTCATCATAGGAAGTTCTATAGAGCCAACCCTTTTTCATGTTGGTTGTAGGCCTAGCCTCCATGTAGGTCTTCTATAGCACTTATATCTAACCCTAAGTTAGAATGGACTGCCCATCACTTATATCTGATCATGTAGGAACCAATCCTATAATCATATCAGAAAGGCATGCCCAGCGCTCACATTTGACCATGTGGGAACACATCCTACAACCCTTTTAGATAGGCCCAACACTCACATTTGACCATGACAGGAACCAATCCAGCATTCATGTCAGAAAGGCTATGCACTTACATTTGACCATGTGAG
Source organism: Pseudotsuga menziesii (assembly GCA_001517045.1). Lineage (NCBI taxonomy): Eukaryota > Viridiplantae > Streptophyta > Pinopsida > Pinales > Pinaceae > Pseudotsuga > Pseudotsuga menziesii. Next base: position 194,857 of record LPNX011156669.1, read on the forward strand.
CAACCAATCCAACATACATGTCAAAAAGGCTCTACACTTACATTCGACCATGCAAGGAACCAATCCAACATACATGTTTGAAAAGGGCTCTACACTTACATCTGCCCATGCGAGCAACCAATCCAACATGCATGTTAGAAGGGCTCTGCACTTACATATTATCATGTAGGAACCAATCCTACAGTCACATCAGAATGGCCCTCAGTCCTAGACTGAGCTTTCCTGGTAACTGACCAGGTGCCTCCATTCCAAGAATGGAATTCAGCACTTACTTTTGATCAAGTAGGAACCAATCCTACAGTCAGATCAGAATGGCTCATCTCTCATATCTAACATGGAAGGAACCAATCCTATCACCATGATAGAATGGCTCAGCCCTTACAACTAACCATGGAAGGAAGCAATCCTCTCACCATGTCAGAATGGCTCTAGGTCTCATCATTTCCCTTGGAGGGAACCTCGATCTGAAGAACACCAAGCTTCTCTCTGAAGTACTCAAATGTCACCTTAGCCAATGGCTTTGTCAACACATCACCTATCGGATCATCCATCGCAACAATTAGATCTTCACTGCTCCCCTCTATACTATATCCCTGATATACTCATACTTGATCTCGATATACTTCGAATTTTCATGGAACAATGGTTTCTCTGACAAATTCACACAACTCTAGTTGTCACAATGTATACAAGTAGCATCCATCTGGAGATCAAATAAATGAGACAGTATCTTCCCCGGCCATACTACCTCACAACTAGCTGAACAATCTGCGACATACTCTGCTTCAGTTGTACTTAGTGTCACACAGGATTTCTTCACGCCAAACCAAGAGATCACACCTAATCCCATACTAAAGCACCACCTTGAAGTGCTCTTGCCATCAATGGCACTGCCTTCCCAATATGAATCAACATAACCCTCTAGGCTAATCTTCTGATTTGCCTCATACTTGAGCTCATAATCAATTGTACCCCTAAGATACCTTATAATTTGCTTTGCAGAAATCAAGTGAACATGTCTCGGATCTATCAGAAACTGGCTCAAGGTGTTCACAGTAAAGAAAATACCTGGTTTCATGTTCATCAGGTACATCAAGGACCCAATCATCTAACGATACATCGTGGCATCAACCACTTCTAATGAAGCATCACTCAAAAGATTCAAGTTAGATGCCATAGGTGTGGTCATGGCCTTGCAGTCCATCATCCCAAACCTCTTTAGGATCTCTACTGCATACTTCCCTTGTCTGAGGGAGATTCCATCTGCATTCTGCCACACCTCCATGCCTAGAAAATAGTGCATCATACCCAAGTCCTTTATTTCAAACTTGGCAGCAAGATTTCTCTTCGTATCAGCAATCAACCCATCCATACCTATTACAAACAGATCATCTACATACAGTAGGAACATCACTGAGTTTCCATCTTTAACCTTGTAGTAAAGGTTGGAATCTGCTTGACTTTTTGTAAAGCCCAAACTAGATAGAAATCTATCAATTCTACCATACCATGTCTTGGGTTCCTGTTTCAAACCGTACAGGGCTTTCTTCAATCTACACACATGAGACTCCCTATCATGTGTCTCAAAACTGAGTGGCTACTCTACATACACTTCCTCTTCCACTACACCATTCAAGAAAGTAGTCTTGACATCCATTTGGTGTGTCTTCCATTTCATCACTATAGCCAGAGCAAGTATTGATCTGATGGAAGTGTATCTAGCTACAGGTGCAAAGCTTTATTCATAATCTATTCCTTCTTTCTATGACATGCCATGAGCCAAAAATGTTGCCTTATGTTTCATTATGCTACCATCTGCAGCATGCTTGATCTTGTAGATCCATTTGGAAGTTACAACCGACTTCCCTTCTGGTCTTGGGACAACATCCCAAACATGGTTCTTCATGATTGATTGATACTATTCGATCATAGCATCCTTCCATTCTTTTCGATCTGCCACTTCTTCATAATTGGAAGGTTCTTTATTGATAAAGTCACATAGTAAAGCTACATATTCAGAGCAACATATGGTTCTCTTTCTTTCTCTATGATTCTCTCATGCAGCCCCATATCTTTTTGCACCTTGGATAGCTTCTCATACCTAAGCATGTTTCCTCTTTTGAGGATTCTTCTCTTGAGGTGGATCTACAAGTTCTTGTGGTTCTTCAAATTCTTGATCTTCTTCTTGAGTCTCGTCATTCATGTTTGTATCATGAATTCTGGGTGCTTCTGCTTCTTTAGGTTCTTTAGCAGGTTTGTTTCTAGATTTTTTGTAAGCTATGTCTTCACCAAATTTTATATCCCTGCTAATGTCGATCTTCTTGAATACTAGAAAATATATTTTGTAAGCCTTCGAGATTTCAGAGTATCCCACAAATATACTTTTATTTCCTGAAAGATCTAATTTTGTTTTCTTCTCTTTTGGAATGTGTATGTACGTAGGACATGTGAATATTCTGAGATGGGTGACTTCTAGTTTCTTGCTGGAAAATAATTCTTCAGGTGTCTTGTTCTTGAGTACTCTGTGTGGAGTACGGTTCTATACATACACTGTTGTTCTAGAATCCTATGCCCATATATGCATGGGAAGATCTTGATCGTGAAGCATTTCTCTTGCAGCTTCCATGATAGTTCTATTCTTCCTTTCTGCAACACCATTATGTTGTGGATTATACGGAGTGGATAACTTCCTATCAATCCCTGATTCTTTGTATAAGTCTTTGAATTCATTTGATGTGAATTCTTTTCCATTATCTAATCGAAAGGTCTTGGTCTTATTGTCTCTATGGTTCTTGATCAAGGCTTTGAATTCCTTGAACTTGTTGAATACTTCATCTTTGTTCTTCATGAAGTAAATCCATGTATTCCTAGAAAAGTCATCAATAAAAGAAACATAGTATATATACCCACTTAGTGATCTTGATGACATTGGTCCACATACATAAAAGTGGATGATTTCCAAGTGTTGGGGCTTGACCTTCAAGGTCCCTTGTTTTGGTAACTCCGCGGTTTTGGTGCGAAGCTTGTAAGTGGAGTTGCGGCCAAAAATAGTCTTAGGGGTGTCGGGGTTGGGTCGAAGCCCCTCTTTTTGTAAATAACCCATGGTTTGAACTCAGGTTTTTTAAGCCCGTGGTTTAATCCCATGGTATTGTAATAGTGCACTTGTATAAATAGGCACTTATGTGAAGGAGTGAGGTTAGGATTTTGAGACTTTTGATGTATGATGATTTGATGCAAAGGAAGAAAGACCTATTTTAGGGTTTAAGTTTAAGTCCCAGCTGAGTGCGTGGATGACCTTTGCAAGCTAAGTGCACAGAGGGTTTTTTAAGAAGGTTAAGTCCCAGCTGAGTGCATGGATGACCTCTGCAGCTGAGTGCACAGAGGGTTTTTTAAGAAAGGTGTTGCAGCTGAGTGCGCAGAGGGTTTTGTAAGAAAGGTGCTGCAGCTGAGTGCGCAGCTTAAGGTAGATGAGAAGATCTGCAGTTGAGTGCGCAGATCAGAACTGTGGTTTTTTAAAGAGTTGAATATAAACACAGTTCTGTGGACGTAGCCCCTACACTGAGGGTGAACCATGTATATCTTGTGTTGTGGTGGTTCTTTTGTGTTGTTTCTGTTATATTTTTATGCAATTGATAAGTAGATAAGAGATAAATTAAGATAACTGTTAAATAATAACTTCGTTGTGAATTCCCAGATAAGGGTTGAGCAAGTAAATGTCTATTTATATATCTGCGAGGCTATTTAAGTAACTTTCGAAGGTCTATATTGCATATTTATTATTTGTTAAGGCTAAAGGTACATTCATATCCCTCTTTGGCTTGTAGAAACCTGATTCTGTGGCACCCCATAGCTATTTCAGGTGAGACTGCAACTTGTTCGCAGGTTGTTTCCGAAAGGGCCAACACTGTGGGTCTTTTGTTGGTGCAAATATAAAAGGATAAAACCCAGGTTTTCCCATAGCCCAACAAAGTGGTTTTGTTTCCAATTGAATAGTATCTGAGCAAGAGGGATTTACGTTGTACCTCGAGGGACATGTTCTGGAGGCCCTCAGTGAAATAATTCGGTGACTGGATCGAAGAGACCTATTTAAAATTTGTTGAGCAAGAAAATAAGGATCCTCATCGTAGCTCAGACGACTTCTTGCAAAGGTACATTTTTACTGATATTCATGAAATTTTCTTTGGTAGTATCCACATAGAATTGCACCAGTGGTTATCCAGGTTGACAGAAAGAAAGACAAAATTCAAGGAAGCTCAGTTTCCTTCCTGGACCCCTGAAAGAATTAAGATATTGAAAAGAGTGAACAACGTGGTCTCAAGAGATGTTGACTTTTGAACAAAGCGAACCTTGGAAGAATTTGTGACGGAGTTCGCCATCGACACACATACTTCTTTCAGTGAAGCAGAAAGAAATTTCTTCAAAGGACCTAGGGGTAAGTACTTGAATTCATTCAATCTAAATATTAAAATGCTTTTGGCTGAGAAAGGCATATTGCTTATTGAATCAGATTGCTAGATTTTTTTCTCCTAACCTATGTTTGGAAGTGAAAGTGACTGCGACGAGCAAAGTGGTTTGCTTCGCAGCAGTAAAAGATACAAGAGAAATCTTGGATCTGATACCCTTAGCTAGAATAACGTTTATACCTCTCTAAGCCCAGAAGACTCTAACTCTGAAGAAACCCCTTTTGTTAGAAACCCTCCTATCACTCCGCAGCAAAGACCTATTACCCCTGAGAACCCATCGTAGTCTGAAAGTAACCCTAACCCTAGTATTCCTGTTGCAGGTCAGTCTACCTCAGTAAGTTCCCCTCACCCTGTTATCATTCCCCCTCCTTCCCCCCCTCGATCCACTATGGCCCATGTGAATGATGATATCAAACTCCCAGTGTTTAAAGGAACTGGATTAGAGGATCGAGAGCAGTTTGGTTCCTATGTGAAGCGGCTTGGAATGGGAAGAGTATTACAGATGAGAATACAAGAAGAGCGCAGCTAATCACCTCTTTCAGAGACTGGGATTTGACCTAGTTTATGAAGTTTTCCAACACTCAGAACCATATCTTGGCCTATATTAAAAAATCCATGATAAAGGAATTCAAGAAACCTAAATCAGAGTCGCAATGTATAATTGAACTAAAGGAAATTCAGTAGAAGAGAGGTGAATCAGTGTGGGACTTTGATTAGAGGTTTAAGGTTCTATTGGATCAATTCATTTTTACTATTGGCCCAGAAAAAAACAAGGAATGGTTCATTGCAGCACTATTGCCACATATCAGGACTCCACTTATGCAACAGAAGGTTGCTGATCAGCACGAGGCATTGGAAATCGCCATGAAACTTGAAACCGCTTATGTCGGAGATAATTCTAGCATAGCCCAGATATAGGCGCAGTTAGTAGAAATGGATTTGGAACTTTGCAACATGAAGAAAGGAAAATTTGTTCGAGAAGAGGTTTGGTGTACATGATGCAAGACAGAAGGTCATGATAATGAACAATGCCCTACACTAAGAAACTACCTGAGTACTGGTGCACCAAATCCGTTTAGCCCTATTGTCCTATATTGTGAGATCTGTAGAACAACTGGCTAGCATCGACCTGAATATTTCTATCTGCTACAGAGATATGTTCAAGTACCTAAGAATCCCTACTGAAAGTTCTGTAAGTCAGTTGGACACAATGAGGATGAGTGTCGTAGCTTTGACCTTATGAGAGAGCGAACCTATGATGCTTATAAGGTACAGAACAATGCATAAGGCAATAATGGATATGGCTACCATGGTGGTAACTTAGGTAGAGGTACTTTCAGAGGTCATGGTCATGGTGGTATGCCTGGAAAAGGCCAGTTTATTTGCTATAACTGTAATCAGGTAGGCCATCTCGCTAGATACTGTCAGAACCCAACTACGACATGCCGATATTGCAGAGCAGTCGACCATGTAATTGAGCAATGCCCACCATTTATAGCCAAGATACAAGAAAGGAATAGCGCCCCTACTCGGAATATTTAGATGATTGCTGTAGAGAAAAGATGTGTCCCAACTATTAATGTTGTTACAAGAAGTGGAGCTACGACGCAAGTGCAGAATACGGAGAAACAGTCTGACGAGGCTTGGGTTCGCAAGACCCCAGAAAAAATCCCAGCCTTTGATCTTGGACGTGAAAAAGAAACATTTATGGAATCTAAGAAAGAATTTGCTGATCTAGGAACCTCATTGGAAACTACGCAACAGCATCAACAACAGTCGTAGTTCCAAGAAGCTTCACCAGATCAATGAAGCTCTGATAAAGTAAAAAATGTTAATAGAGTTAGAAGGATTGGAAGAGAAATGAGGTTGCATGCTCAGATAGGAGAATATGATATGACTGATATCATTTTAGACCTGTGGTCAGAATTGAATGTCCTAACTAAGCAGACAGGGGAACAAATGGAAAAACCTACCCTTGATTGGTCACCTATACAGTTGAGATTAACCAATTAGCAGAAAATTGTGCCCTTGGGAAAATTCCCGAGTGTACCAGTAGATATTGATGGAGTCAGTACCCTAGCAGATTTTGAAGTCATTGAAATAATTGATGATAGCAACCCCTATCTAGCCTTGCTAGGAATTGAATGGGCAATAGACAATGATGCAGTCATTAACCTTAAGAAGAGATAGATGCCTTTTGAAGGAAAAGGCCTAAGAGTCATAGTACCATTGGACCCTTCTCAAGGAGAAAGGTATACAGAGCCAGTCAGAGATGAAGATCAAGATGTTTTAGATCACATTTACAACACCGCAGCTAAATAATAAGACAATGTTAACCCTAATACTGAAGGTATAATGGATTGGCAGTGTGATAGTTCTTGCATGACTGACTCAGATGACGGCCTAGAGAATTGGCAGAATAGACTGTATGAGCTACATGGACATCGATGTGCAAGAATTACCAAGTCTCTCAAATGGCTTAGCTCACAGACAAGAGCCCTACCTACTTTTGATGGCTTGATAGACCCAGAAGATTTCATTGTGCAATTCTCAGAGCAGGTACCAGATTCACAGAAAATGGAGATTCTAGATTCAGTATTCAGAGCCACAGCTACCAGATGGTGGAATGGTCATAAGAAGAATATTCCTAGTTGGGAAGCTTGTTAAAAGTTTCTTTGCCTGAGATTCAGAGAGCAATCTCAGGAGGTGTGAAGCAGGTTTGATGGTAAGACTAGCCCTCAGGAACATTTGGAGCAATGTTATGAAGCATGGAAGCATGTACCTTCTGAAGAATGGGTACATAGGTTTGTACACACTCTGGAACCTGTAGCAAAGAATTGGTATGCAGAGGTAGAGATTCGCCATGGTACTATGAGTTGGGATAGTATTCTTAATAGTTTTGTGCTTACATTTTCTATTAATGAGGTTTTCCCTACTTTGGACGCAGCTGTTAGGCCGATCACCACTAAGGTGTTTGATGATAAAGTAATTGCTGAGTACCGACCTGATTGGAAAGAACAAGAAGCCAATGCAGTATAATTCTATAACCTCGCAATTGACGAGGATGATGACCCACGCAACATCAATATTCCTAAGTCAGAAGGACACTGCGAAGTTCATGGACCAGCAGTTGAAGCACCTGAAGTAACCCAGCCCCTGAAGACAAGGAAAGTAAACATTGGATCGGAGGAAATTCCTAAGTACGCTACCATTGGAGACTATTGGGACAGATAAATGGTAAGTAAAGTGACTGAACTTCTCCATGAGTATCAGTACTTATTTTCGACGAAGTTTTCATAAATGAAAGGTATCCTTGGTGATATAGGAGTGATCAAAATACCCTTGAAAGATGATGCAAATCCTGTGAAGCAACGCCCTTATAGGCTAAATCCTATATATAAAGAAAAAGTCAGGATGAAGCTAGATAAGATGCTCACTGCAAGAATCATTGAGGCTGTCGAAGAAATTTTGTCGTGGTGCCAAGATGTGTCGCAGCTCTGTATTGTGTTGAAGGTCCTTTTTTGGGTGAACCTGAAGTTAGTGACTGTGCCGAAGAAGAAAGGTGTGTCAGAGCTTAAAATGTGACCATTGGGAAAAAGCATATTTGATGGCACCGGTACGTTAACTGCATTAACTGCTTGTAATGATGAGATTTTGGGGAATCTAGCGCCGTTTGGACAAGATCTCTATCATATTTGGTGTCTTCAATGCATAGTTATGGAAACTTTGGTAGTTGCATTCTATAAGAAGACACCCAGGTCTACGAATGTCACATTATACATTTTGTTGAGTTTTACAGTTCAGTCCATGTCAGCTAATCATGAAGTCCAAGAATTATTGAGAGAGTTTGAAAAGAGGGGTATGCAGAACCTTATGAGAAACCCACCTACATATGCACCCTGTGAAGAGACTCCCCCAGTGCTGAACCAACCAATGCAGACACAAGCAACCAGAAATAAATTTAAGGTAGAAATTCACTCTAAACATAACGAAGAAAGGCACAAGAACACATGCAGTCTGCTAAGGATGAAAGGATGAAGGATAGAGCAAGCCATGGTAGTGGTAGAAGTAGTAGAAGGAATGTCGATGATGACTAGCATATAAGGGAGAAAGATGGTAGGAGGATTAAAGATGTTGCTTACAGAGATGCAGACGGATACAAAGCTCGACAGAGTACAAAAGGAGATAGTGGAGAAGGAGTTAGCCAGTGAAGATATCATGTACAACCTTAGCAAGCAGTTTACTATCTGTGCTAACAATATTCATCCACCAAAAAAGCAGCAGAGTGTCCTAGGACGGGACACTAGTGAGTCTTAGGGGCCTGTTGGGGCTCGACCTTCAAGCTCCCTTGTTTTGGCAACTCCACGGTTTTGGTGCGAAGCTTGTAAGTGGAGTTGCGGCCCAAAATAGTCTTAGGAGTGTCGGGGTTGGGTCAAAGCCCCTCTTTTTGTAAATAACCCATGGTTTGAACTCATTGTTTTTAAGCCCATGGTTTAATCCCATGGTATTGTAATAGTGCACTTGTATAAATAGGCACTTATTTGAAGGAGTGAGGTTAGGATTTTAAGACTTTTGATGTATGAATATTTGATGTGAAGGAAGAAAGACCTATTTTAGGGTTTAAGGTTAAGTCCCAGCTGAGTGTGTGGATGACCTCTGCAATTGAGTACGTAGAGGGTTTTGTAAGAAAGGTGCTGGAGTTGAGTGCGCAGCTTAAGGTGGCTGAGAAGATATGCAGCTGAGTGCATAGATCAGAACTGTGGTTTTGTAAAGAGTTGAGTATAAATTCAATTTTTTGGATGTAGCCCCTACACTGGGGGTGAACCATGTATATCTTGTGTTGTGGTGGTTCTTTTTTGTTGTTTCTGTTATATTTTTATGCAATTGATAAGTAGATAAGAGATAAAGTAAGATAACTGTTAAATAATAACTTCGTTGTGAATTCCCAGATAAGGGTTGAGCAAGTAACTATCTGTTTATATATCTGCGAGGCTATTTAAGTAATTGTCAAAGGTCTATATTGTATATTTATTCTTTGTTAAGGCTAAAGGTACAGTAATATCCCTCTTCAACTTACAGAAACCTGATTCAGCGGCACCCCATAGCTATTTTGGTTGAGAGTGCAACCTGTTCGCAGGTTGTTGCCGAAAGGGCCAACACTGTGGGTCTTTTGTTGGTGCGAAGATAAAAGGATAAAACTTGGGTCTACCCATATCCCAACACCAAGATTCCTTTTTCCTTGCTTTCGCTACTTGGAAATGTATTCTTTGTATTCTTTCCTTTCGCACATCCTTTGTAGAACCCTTCATGTTTTGCTTGAATTTCTAGAAGACCTTCAACAGCTTTGCTTGCAAGTGGTAGTGTTCTGTAGTGCACATTTGCAAGCCTTATGTGCCAAAATTCATTTGGGTCTACTGTGTCATGGACTAATGCTTGTTCTGGATGGCCCTTCAATTTGTATAATCCTCCTTCTTGTTCTCCAATCACTATTGCATCGTCATTAGTCTTTCCTCTTGAGCACATGAGGACTTGACCATCTAAAAATGAAACTCTCATGCCTTTTGCATCCAGTACCGATATGGAGAGAAGATTATTCTTTAGTCCTAGTACAAACAAGACATCCTTCCTTTCCATAGAATTTCTAGAGTCTATCTTGTAGGAGGATTCACCACTACCTTTTATGGGATATTGGTAGTCATCCCCAAGTTTCACCTTATGGGGTGAATTATGTTCGGATAGTTTCTCAAAAGATTCCTTGAAACCTGTCATGTGTTTGGAAGCCTGACTGTCAATAGGACAATCTTTGCTTCCATGAGTGACAGTTCCCATGAGAGCGAAGATCAGAACATATTCTTCTTCACTTGAAGAGTCTTCACTTTCTTGTTTTACTGTCTTTCTGGGAGGATCATCATCCTCAGCAGTGTGAGCATGATGTCTTATTTTGGAGTTCCTCTTATTCTTGGATCCATTCTTATTCATGGGACAATTTCTAGGAAAGTGTCCTATTTCATTGCATGTATAACATTTGAGTTTGGATGAACCTTTCTGATGAGAATGCTTACCTTAGTGATGATGTTTTTCCCTTCTTCCTTTCAGGAGTGTACTATGAGAGCTTGATTTTCACTTCCCATATTTTCTTCTTGTTGGCCCAATTTTTTGACCTAGGCCAACAAGGAGATTATGCCCACACAATCAGCTTAAAACAGCGTCCGGTGTGTTTGGAGTAGCAAAATCTCGCAGGTTATGGTCCTGCTACCAGCTGAATTTTCTCTTAAGGAGAAACTAAAATTCAGCAAAAACCTATCCTAATTTTATTTCTGTCTAAATAAACCCTAAAATTATTTTCAACTATCTAAGGTATCCTACGATTGCTTTCTTAAGGAAAGTATTTGATTTTTTAAGAATTTTTCTAAATATAAAAGCTATTTAAATTATTCTAGAAAATTACACAAATTTAATTTAACAACTGTTAAATGTAACTACACTATGATAATAATAACTAAACTATCTTAGCTTCCCTATCTATCCTATCTCAGCTGAGAGCGATTTTGAATACTATATTAATTATTAATTAATATAAGATGAACAGAAAGATAAATTGTATGATCTAAATAAAAATATTTAAGCCATACTCATCAAACTATTCTGCTATAACATAACTTATCAGAGAAACTGAAAATAAACAATTACTTCAATTTTCTGAAGTGTCTAATTAATTAATAACTAATAACCAACATAGATATTTGAATAAGAGATAATGTCCAGTATGAAACCACTGCAAAAATACAAATGATATCTAACAGACATAAATGAATATCCTTATATCTTGAATTTATAGTAAAAATACTAATAAATTCAGTCACAATGACATATTAATTCAAATACAATATTGGGATGACAAAGTGAAAATTATAAATAAACACAAGCATAACAAAGCATACTGTATTAATATTAAAATAGAAGATCATATACTGAAATATAGAGTGTATCCAAAACAATACCAATCATGATATCAACTTGGATATTTCCAGTTACATCCCATATCCAAAGATCAAACTTCAGTAAGGAAATAAAACCAGCATCAAAATATATCTCAAGTATGTCTCTCTTCAGTCACTCCATCCCTTTTTCCATAAAAATTCCTAGTTTATATAAGACCCCAGTCTTTCGATTCAGTTTTTCCATAAATGCCTAATGCGATATAAAATGAGTCCTATTACTATCAAAAGAGTATCGAATCTCTTTTCATCAAACACCTGTTACTAGAAGATAACAATAAAGACGACTAGCCTGGACATTTGTTGATTCAAAGGAACTGGCGAATTCATGGTTGTTGTTGAAATTCCAGTATTTAATGAACAACACAATTTTCCAACTAAAATCTAGCATATTAGACACGTCTTGAAACTGTAAAGGATAGCGATGACATGCCCACCTGATTTAAACAAATAGAAGCATCTTATTAAAAACAAATTAAAACAGAAATAACAAAAGAAACTATAATTTATGTGTGCCTGTAAAATTTGCGATTTTATAAGCATGCACAACAAAAAAATTTATTACCTGTTTGACAGAGAATCAACCCATGTACTTGAAAATGGGAATAACCATCAGGTTCTATTTTGAAGATCGACTACTCTTCTAGCTTCAACTAGTTTGGGTTTAAGCTTGATAATCACTAACTTTTGTTTTTCTACTTGTTCAAGCAGATGTTGATTTGTACCTATCATTGACTTTTCACCTTTTTATATTGGTTCTTTTTTATATTCATTTCTTTCCACCTATTAATCCAGTTCAACAACTCGTCTCTGAACATATTATTTTCCTCCTCTATCAAAGCTGCATTAGATTGACACTGTTTAAGTTCACCTTTCAATTCTATAATCTTGGTCTCGTATACCTTGTTCAGAACTTGTTGAAGAGTTTTTCCTTCATTTTCATGACACAAATCAACTACCTGAGGAGGATTAGGATTATCTATGTTTTGGCCAAATGATTGAATACTGATAAACGATGGTTCGGGATCCGAACTATAGGCATCCATACTCGATGGAGTAACTTCTGCCTTACCCGACTCTGTAATGTTTTTGATTGATTTTGCATTATTATCCTTTATAAGAGAGGGTTCATTTATATGAGTAGTTGACAGAACGTCATCCTCAATATGGACAATCGAAGGCTGAGTACCCTGTTGATTAGTCATAGAAATAGAAACTGTAGGTGCATTATTCATGCTTCTAGTAACCCTCCTCGAATGAACAAACAGCATATTTTTTAATTCAAAGCCTCCACTATCACAACATACTTGTGCTAGTCGGTCTAATTTATTCATAGAGTCCTTTCTATGTTTACAAGGATTATTTGGCTCGGAGATATTTTTATAATCAATAGTGTTAATATCTTTGCTTTTGGTTAACCTGTCCTCTGTTTTTGTAGGAATACTACAACATTTACCAGATGGGGGTCTATTCAAAGCTGCTTCAAAGCAACATGGAACTATGTTCCGAACACCATCATTACTGATACCAGCATTTATGGGTGGATTGTCTTCCTTGAGCCCTTTATCCTCTGATTTAGTCCTAGGAACATTACTAACCTCGAGTTTTGCAGAAGCCTTTCATTTCCTACGGGTCTTTGGGGAGGGGTTTGGCCAATATTGAGTTGGCCCCAAGTGACATTTAGTTAAAAATTCATCCCACTATTTTCCATTCAAAGACAGTTGATGTTGTATTATGATTTTGACTAAACCATGGTGAAATAAACTTCTATTAGGGTTATCGAAACTTTGAACCGAATGTGACATTTTTTTCAAACTTTGCCACAGATAAAATGGTAGATTAAGCTTACAACCTTTTAATGCTAACAGGAGTCGTAGTTGGTAATAGTGTAGGTGAGAAAAATGTCCATCGCAAGACACATACCTGACCAAAATATCGTAGAAGGCTTGCCATTCTGGCTTCAGGAACTTGACTGAAACCCCTATCTTTGTTTTGCATTATCTGGTAATGGCAGTAGCAAGGATAGACACTTCGTTTTATTAACCTTACCACCTTTGAACCAGCGCTCTCCAATTTGTGGGAGCTTTGTAGCCTCTGTAATTTTATCTTCGTTAATGATGAACTTAAAACCCCCGATCTGTGCAACGTTTTCTTTTAAATTCAAAGAAAACATTTTGGTCACCTCTGCATTATGGCCGTCAAAACACCTAAAGAAATTCCCCCATCCACCCTTTTCAAATAGCAAGGCAACCTTCTCATCTGCTTCTATAAGCTCTAAACCTGAAATTTCAAAATGAATCAATGGAGCCATAGCTTCCTCAACACTATCCTAGTTTTGAAATGGAATGAATGGAGTTGTGAAGAGGGAGGGGATAGGTATCCAAGTGCATGAAATGATGCGAAATATCAAAACTTCACATGCTTCAGATCTGACAGATATGAAGGCTCTAAATTTGGCCATTTTAGCCGAACTTAGCGATGATGAATGCTATAGCCAACGTTCTATTATGATACATGCATGTTTAGCCATGACTAACAGTAAAACTTAACCAATTCAACATATCAGGGATCATTTGATTGATGGATCATAAATCAAGACATTGATTACACACAATAACACATATTTCATTAAATTTGGAAATATTCTATTACAGGGACTTCATCCACATTGAGTTTGTTTTGTAAATCTCTAAATACATATTCTATTAAATCTAG
>LPNX011156737.1:5678-15908 GCA_001517045.1 Pseudotsuga menziesii
TTGTCATTCCACTCCCCATAGGACTCAAAACACATGGATTTAAATACAGGGGAACGTACTGCCAGAACAACTCTGTGGGCATGAAATTTTTCCCCTGATACATCAAATGTGACATCCGCATTTTCAACATCTTCAAGCAGTTCCCCAAATTGTTGACCCAAGTTTGATTCAGGGATGTGAATATAGTGCAATCTGGGGCCTTGAATAGCAGAAACCACAACCCCAACTCTCCTAAAGCAAGGGGATGGATCAGAAATCTCTCCTAAATCTGCATGTTCCTCTAAATATGGAAGGGTATCTCTGTAAATAAAGTCAAGGGATTCTCCACGCAGAGGCAACTCAAGGGATTCTCCACGCAGTCTTAACACAAAGGTCACACCAACTTAGGGTTCAAGGTAACCCTCGACACTCGACCAACTCCATGTTCAAGAGAGCAATCACCAAGACACATCGGAACAAACCCCAAGTCTGTTATCTAAGTTATCTTCTTCAGGCCAGACCAATGTGGCTCGAGATCTACGTCTCTCCTACGCATTGGCTTCGTTCTTCCACGCCAATTCGATGGACATGAAAGCATTAATTTTCAAGACTGTGCAGTTATGAAAGCAACAGTAGAGCTTACTATCCGATGGGGGATATTGCCCTATCTCAGCGCAACAGACAAATGAGAATGTGAGTTTAAAGTATTACATTTTAATAAGTGAACCGATACATCCGTCGCTTAACCGACACAATATTATTGTAGATTGCAAACTTTAGTCTAGATTTATTTGTTTAATTTTCTCAATTCAACAACCGCGTCGTCGCTTAACCGACGGCTATGAGAATATCCGTCTCTTAACCGACGGGTATGAAACTAGCCGTCGCTTAAGCGACGCTTATGACCACAATTTAAAAAAAAAAAATTTAACTTTGTGATTTTTGGTAGGTTTAAAAGAAAAAATCCACGTGCCGTCGAAAGTAACCGTCGGATTTTGGGTCGAAATGTAGTAGTGGGGGATTTTGTGGAGTTGAAGATGATGCTTCTCCTCTTGTGCTAGAGTCACATGGCATATAGATAGACATCACAACATCAAAATGTTAACAACATCCAATACACCAACAACACGAGGTGAAAAACAAAAATAACAACTGATAATATTCAGAGTATAAAGCAGGGCACGTGTCAAACCTTGGAAACCCCCAATTGGTGTGCTCTCAAGTAACCAGTCGGGTTGCCCAGACGAAAGAACCCTAGGAGGAGCACATGTGCATGTCATGTAATATCATCAGGGCCAGTGTTGTGACGCAAAACACTAAGAACATGAAAACATCTATTCATAAATTAGGAGTCCCATGAAGTGTACTTGGGTTTTCAATTAGACCCAACTGTGTTGCATTTGTCCATGTCTTTGCCTTGGAGAAACCATGGCATACTGTTGCCTCTCTACAAGCATCCACACACTGCACGTTAACAATTATTTATGCATAGATACACCTACAACATGAGGCATAAAGCAAATATAATCCCTGGTATGCTAAATAGGATGAAGTAGGGAACATGCCAAACCTTGGAAACCCACGATTGGTGTGCTATCTAGCATCTAGGGTTGTTCTCCAGATGGAAGATCCCTAGGAGGAGCACCTGTGCATGTCATGTAAGATCTTCGGGGCCAATATTGTGGCGCAAAACACTAAGACATGAAAAAATCTATTCACAAATTATGACACCCATGAAGTGTACCTAGGATTGCAGTTAGATCCGACTGGTGCTGCATTCATTCGTGTCTTTGCCTTGGAGAAACCATGACAGACTATTTCGACACACCTCACATTAACAATTATTCATGCATAGATACACCAACAACATGAGGAAAAAAACAAAAATAATAGTTGGTATGCTAAAGAAGATGAAGTAGGGAACACACCAAACCTTGGAAATCATTGATTGGTGTGCTCTCAAGCAACCAATCGCGTTCCCTGGATGGAAGAACCCTAGGAGGAACACATGTACATGTCATGTAAGATCATCAGGGCTAGTTTTGTGACGCAAAACACTAAGCACATGAAAACATATATTCATAAATTATGATTCCCATGAAGTGTACCTAGGATTGTAGTTAGACCTGACTGGTGCTGCATTCGTCTATGTCTTTTTCTTGGAGCAATCAGGGTAGACTGTTTCCCCTCTGCAAGAATCCACACACCGCAAGTTAACAATTATTTATGCATAGATACACCAACAACATGAGGCAGAAAGAAAAAATAACAACTGATATACTTTAGAGTATAAAGTAGGGCACGTGCCAAACCTTGGAAACCCACGATTGGTGTTCTCTCAAGAAACCAGCCGGGTTCTCTAGATGGAAGAACCCTAGGAGGAGCACCTATGCATGTCATGTAAGATTGTCAAAGCCAATGTTGTGATGCAAAACACTAAGCACATGAAAATATATATTCATAAATTAAGACTCCCATGAAGTGTAGCTAGGATTGCAGTTAGACCCGATTGGTGGTACATTCGTCCATGTCTTTTCCTTGGAGCAACCATAGTAGTCTGTTTCCCCTTTGCAAGCATCCGCACACTACACATTAACAATTTTTTATGCATAGATACACCAACAACATGAGGTAGAAAGAAAATATAACAACTGGTATGCTAAAGAGGATGAAGTAGGGCACATGCCAAACCTTGGAAACCACCAATTGGTTTGCTCTCAAGTAACCAGTTGTGTTCCCTTGATGCAAGTACCCTAGGAGGGGCACCTATGCATGTCATGTAATATCATAATGGCCAATGTTCTGACACAAAACACTAAGCACATGAAAACATCTATTCATAAATTAAGAGTTCCATGAAGTGTACATGGGCTTGTAGTTAGACTTGACTATTGTTGCATTTGTCCATGTCTTTGCCATGGACCAACCGTGGCAGACGGTTGTCCCTCTGCAAGCATCCAGACACCGCATGTTAACAATTGTTTATGCATAGATACACCAACAACATGAGGTGGAAATAAAATATAACAACTGGTATGCTAAAGAGGATGAAGTAGGGCACGTGCCAAACCTTGGAAACCCCCAATTGGTGTGCTCTCAAGCAACCGGTCATGTTCCCAAGACAGAAGAACCCCAGAAGGAGAACCTATGCATGCCATGTAAGATCATCAGGGCTAGTATTTTGATGAAAAACACTAAGCACATGAAAATATTTATTCATATATTAGGTGTCCCATGAAGTGTATATGGGCTTGCAGTTAGACCCGAATGGTGCAGCATTCGTCTATGTATTTGCCTTGGAGCAACTAGGGTAGATTGTCGCCCCTTTGCAAGCATACACACACCACACGTTAACAATTATTTATGCATAGATACAACAACAACATATGGTAGAAATAAAAAATAACAGCTGGTATGATAAAGAGGATGAAGTAGGGCATGTACCAAACCTTGGAAATCACCAATTAGTGTGCTCTCAAGCAACCAGTCGCGTTCCCCAGATGGAAGAACCCTAGGAGGAGCACCTGTACATGTCATGTAAGATCATCAAGCCTAGTATTGTGACGCAAAACACTAAGCCCATGAAAACATCTATTCATAAATTAGGAGTCCCATGAAGTGTACCTGGGTTTGCAGTTGGACCTGATTGTTGCTGCATTCGTCTATGTCTTTGCCTTGGAGCAATCGTGGTATACTGTTGCCCCTCTGCAAGCATCCACACACCGCATGTTAACAATTGTTTATGCATAGATACATCAACAACATGAGGCAGAAAGAAAATATAACAACTGGTATGCTAAAGAGGATGAAGTAGGGCACGTGCCAAACTTTGGAAACCCCTGATTGGTGTGCTCTGAAGAAACTAGTCGGGTTCCCTGAACGGAAGAAACCTAGGAGGAGTACCTATGCATGTCTTGTAAGAACATCAGGGCTAGTGTTATGACAAAAAACACTAAGGACATGAAAACATCTATTCATAAATTAGGAATCCCATGAAGTGTACCCGCGCTTGCAGTTAGACCCGACTGGTGTTGCATTCGTCCATGTCTTTGCCTTGGAGCAACCATGTCAGACTATTGCTCCTCTGCAAGCATCCACACACCGCACATTAGCAATTGTTTATGCATAGATACACCAACAACATGAGCCAGAAATCAAAGATAATAGCTGGTATGCTAAAGAGGATGAAGTAGGGCACATGCGAAACCTTGGAAACCCCTTATTGGTGTGGTCTCAAGCAACCAGTCGTGTTCCCTGGATGGAAGAACCCTAGGAGGAGCACTTGTGCATGTCATGTAAGATCATCAGGGCCAGTGTTGTGACACAAAACACTAAGCACATGAAAACATCTATTCATAAATTACGAGTCCTATCAAGCGTACCTCAGCTTGTAGTTATACTTGAATGGTGCTGCATTGGTCCATGTGTTTGCCTTGGAGCAACCATGGAAGACTGTTTCCCCTCTGAAAGCATCCACACACCGTACGTTAAAATTGTTTATGCATAGATACTCCAACAACATGAGGCAGAAATCAAATATAACAGCTGGATTGCTAAAGAGGATGAAGTAGGGCACATGCGAAACCTTGGAAACCCCCAATTGGTGTGCTCTCAAGCAACTAGTCGTGTTCCTCGAATGGAATAACCCTAGGAGAAGCACCTGTGCATGTCATGTAATATCAACAGGGCCATTATTGTGGCACAAAACAACAATCACATGAAAACATCTATTCATAAATTAGGAGTCCCATGAAGTGTACCTGGGCTTGTAGTTAGACCCAAATGGTGTTGTATTCATCTATGTATTTTCCTTGTAGGAACTGTGGCATACTGTTTCTCCTCTGCAAGCATCCACACATTGCGTAACAATTATTTATGCATAGATACACCAACAACATGTGGTGGAAAGAAAAAACAACAGATGGTATGCTAAAGAGGATGAAGTAGGGCATGTGTCAAACCTCGGAAACCGCTGATTAGTGTGCTCTCAAGCAACCGGTCGCATTCCTAGGACGGAATAACCTTAGGAGGAGCACCTATGAATTTCATGTAAGATCATCAGGTCCAGTGTTGTGACACAAAACACTAAGCACATGAAATCATTTATTCATAAATTAGGATTCCCATGTAGTGTACCTGGGTTTGAAGTTAGACGTGACTGGTGCTGCATTCGTCCAATTATTTGCCTTGGAGAAACTATGGCAGACTGTTTCCCCTCAGAAAGCATCCACACATTGCACGTTAAAAACTTTTTATGCATAGATACACCAACAACACGAGGCGGAAAGAAAAAATAACAACTGATATGCTTCAGAGTATAAAGTAGGGCATGTGCCAAACCTTGGAAACAATCGATTGGTGTGCTCTCAAGCAACCAGTGACATTCTCCCAACTGTTTCCCCTATGCAAGCATCCACACACCCCATGTTAACAATTTTTTATGCCTAAATACACTAAAACAAACACACATATTTTCAATACATGAAACTGACCTGAGACCGTTGGTGATGCATTGTTGGAGCGAGGACGACCCCACTTGTTGAGATATTGAAACTAGAATGGATCATATTCAAATGCGTGGACATTCAAGTCAATTTCCAAGCCGCTAATTTGTTCGCCTCATCCAAGCCAGTGGTGAAGTCAAAATTCATAATATGAATATTGTTGGCCTCATCCAACAATTTCTTAACTAGACCAACCAACTGCTCAGTCTTTCTCAATGTACTAGGAGGACTGTTTTTAAGCAGGTCTAGGTAGCAAAAAAATTCATCCCTAGCTAATTGAAGTCCCTCAACATATGGATCAACACTAGCAGTGGTTGTAAACGTTATATCACCATCTACATGTAAGTTTGGTGTCTTTATGTCGCGAGGGGTATCAAATGAAGCAGGTGTAGTGTCATGATCTAGTACTGAGCTTGAATATCCTAATGGGAAATACAACAATATACCCTTATAGCATGCTTGCACATGCTACCATGATTAGACCATGGGAAATCACACGCTATACAATTTTCATGATACCAGGTGAGAAGGTATTTCTTATGATGATCGGTTTGACTCCTCACCCATTGGGAATGAGATATGCTCTCGTGAGGGAAAAAATCATTGTCTAGAATTCTTTTAGCTCTTTCCATTGAGGATTCAAATTTCTTCTCTTTCTTGTAGTTGTTCAAGTATCCTTCTTCTTTCAGAATTTCTTTGGACCGATACATAGGTTCAACATTTTTCAAGAGCACATATATTAACCAATCCATTCAACGAGCACATTTCTTCCATCGATCGGAGAGAAAGTTGGTGTTTAGGTAAAAATGGTATGATTCTATGACATTATTGGTCTCTTTATTTGCATGCGAGAAATCACGACAGCCTTTAACTGACATCCTTGGAAGTAAAAAAACATGTTAGTGGAAATATATGATAATTATGAAACACTAAAACAAAAACACAAGCAATAGTATCCGCACTTACGAAACTTATCACCGACAAACCAATTCTTGTGGGAATCGTCTAAGAATTTTCCCTCATCAACAAATTCATTGAAAAATCCTTGTATTACATCGGCCACTTCATTATTGAAATAATGCTTCATTATATAACCTAAATTACTGAACATCGCACTTGCCCTTTCTGGACTTATGGACAAATTATTCACATTTTTTAGCCATTCCCTTCTTACATGCCAAACATACAATATCATTTTGCACTGTGTGATCCTTCTGCCATGTTCAATGTGTTGAAGTGTGACTTTTTCATAATAAAGACAAGTTGAAATGCATAGTAACAATAATGGAGATACCTCAATGCAACTATCTCAACCAACACATCATCAACCATGAAGGCATTGGGTTTCCAATTAGGATGGAGTTAGTAACACCTATTCATAGGCTGCTCCATCCAGAGTGACATATCTTCAGTTGTATTTCATGATGCAACAAACCATGCAACCGACACCCCACTTTGTTGTCCATCAAATGAAACTAGTATGTAAAGCTGGTACTACCATACTCAAAGAACACATGAAGTGAAAAAATTTCTTTAATAAAGAAATTGAATGGCTACATATTGGATGATCATATTGAAAAAACCATGCAAAACACACATACCCCTATTTATTTGTATTGAATGTTGAATCCATGACTATTAAGTTGTTATGAGATAGCTTGACCATTGTCTCCAACATCCATTTCCTTTGGATTCCAATTATGAAAGGGACATCTGCACCATTGGGATTTTGGTATAAGAAAAAATTCTCTTTATATTTTTGGTACCCAAGATTGACACTCATCTCATATTTTTTATGGAGTTGATAGTTTCCTTTGCTCAAACGACGATAGATGTTTGCAACATCCTTTCTGCTCAAGAAGAAGTCCCTATCCCGAGATGTCGCATCCAAATTAACATGTTTCTTGATGTGCGTTTTATAAACCGAGTGAACTGGCATATAAAAAAATAAATTTCTACATAGGAGAATATGTCCCTTGAAAGCTTAGGCTTATGCAGAGACCTAACCTTGCCTGAAGTGTCATGCAAACCATGACAAGGCCATCCTGGTTTGTCTTCATGCTCATATAGATTATATGTCAATATTGCAGCCCCGGGATTTTGAACCATAACCTTAACAATAAAATGGCATTGGCATCCCCTCTTCTTGGCAAATGAATCCCTACGTTTATCTATTTGTTCTCCTCTTTTGTCCTCTAGACCATATGAACATGCATAACTACATATGAAAATTTTCAAATGTCAGTACATAAAAAAATTATAAATGCAATATCATTAATAACATACAAATAATGCATTCTTGATATACTTACACTTATAACTCAATGAAGTAGTGTCCCTTTTCCCTAGTTCTTTATTTTTTTGTCGGATGAAACTACATGGAGCATAAAGGTTCATTTCTTCCCCTCTAATGAAGTCAGAAAATCTATGGGACGCGATTTTGGCAACATGATCAAAGCTTCCATTTGTTCGATTAATTTCAGACCAAACAAGATCTTTGGCGTAAAAGGTGATCATGTTTTTAGGGTCTTGAATTTCAATTTCCATGATAGCCTGCCATTTTCCTTGCTTTCCCATTTTGTCTAGATGCCTAGAAACAATGTGCAAACACATTAAGGAAAAAAAAACTTGTTATATTTAAAAATAGTGTTGCAATTTAAACGACATGGAAGGCTCCATGATCCATTGTTTCTCTTTGAAATGTTATCTTTCCACTTGATCCAAAATATGCTTGACAATGGTAACTTTCCTCACATGAGGATCACCCATGTATATCTCTCCACTTATTGTACAGATGAAAAAGAGATCTTCAATTGTTGTTTGCCAACCTTGCTATTTGGGTGTGGTTGAACTTTTGTGCTTCATTGCCTTAAGTTACTAGTTAGGCATCTAAGATTTTTGGGCCTATGCTACACATTTGAAAATGTTTGACTGAATCAGATTTGGAATTCTGATCACTACTTCACAATTACCAACCAAGAACTATTAGACCCAATGCATGTTACCTGTTGAGTTAGCTCACCGGGGGCTATAGTGTCCATGAATCTGCTTTCCTTTTTTGTAATGGATTTGTATTGCATGATGAACACGAAGAGGGGAAAAGTGTTGGAATTCCTGAATTGACCTACTAATCGAATATTCCTTCTGCAGGTGAGTTCAAAAAGTTACTTGCTCATGTGACTGGAATGGATCCACAAGATCAAAAGCTTATCTTTAGAGGAAAAGAGAGGGATGGCAAGGTTTTCTTAGATTTAGCAGGTGTGAAAGAGAATTCAAATATGGTGCTTATGGAAGATTCAATGAGTCGAGAAAAGAAGTACATAGAAATGATGAAGAATGCAAAAATAGAGAGGGAGAGCAGAGCTATTTCCGACGTGAGCCTAGAGGTGGATAAACTTGCAGCACATGTATGCAGCTAATTAACCTTCCTGTGTTTATTCCTTGGAAAGATAACGCATTTATGTCTGCTGCTTTTGTGTTTCTTTGGTGAATATGGCAATGCATATTAGGCTCTGATAGGCAAATCTTACCAATAGCTCATGTGGAAAATTTCAGTTGTCTTCCCTGGAAGCACTGATTTCTAAAGGCAATAGAGTAGCCGAAAATGATTTGGTTGACCTCATTGAAATGCTTATGAGACAATTAGTAAAATTAGAAGGAATCATAGTTGATGGAGATGCCAAATTGTAGAGAAGAATGCATGTAATATTCTAGTTCCAAGTAGGATTTGACTATGATATGAATCACGGGAAGGCTTGTCTAATGTACTTGTTCTATGTGAAGAAATGAATATTTACATGTATTAAACACATAATTTTATGTAGGCATCTAGGATAACCAAGTACTAACCCCTAGATGTTTGGATTCTAATGGTCTCATCTATCATAAATGTATTTGGGAATATGGTCTGAATATTTTTTTTTGATGCAATCGTTGAAATTAATCTGTGTAGTATATTATTATGAATAAATTAATTGGCCTCGTTACATCTCTTCTAAAAGTGATGACTCAAACATTGGGAGATTTTTGCAGGTTACAAGGGTGTAGAATTATGTAGAGATATTGGATGCTCTAAAGGTTCGCAATGCTACACAAAACACATCATCTCAACAGCTTGTGGTGGTGACAACAAAGTGGGAAACCTTCGAGACTTAATTGCCACCATCGACCTCATCTACGAGATCAAGTTGGGAGCTCTTTAACTAAGAATATAGATAAATTGGATCATGTTTACTACTTGTAGCCTTCATCTATGCATACTGTAAGATCTGGCATGTCACTATCTTGGATTGGTATTGTTTTTCCTAAATATACAAACAATTAAACGTGTATTGGCAATAATTTATATTGCCATCAAAGACAAAGTTCTTCATGGCAAAGGAATGGGATGGTGGGATAAACATTCATGGAAAACAAATTCTCTAAATAATGTTGACCCTAATATACTATGAATTCTTCCATTCTTACCTCAGGCCAAAATCTGAAAAACCCATCTGTTAGATTTTCGTTTTTTTCTTTTTTCTAATTAAAATACAATTGGTGACGTCAAACCCAATCAACAACCTTTTGCGGTGAAGTTGTTTTCATAGGCAAGTGGCCCAAAACGTTCATGTCACTTTCCATGGTTAATAACATTCCACTATTTGATTACCAAATAGTATATATATATATATATATAATAGCCCCAAAAATTAGCTTATATGGTTGGGAGTTGACAATCTGCTTCAAGGCCAGAGGTTAGAGTTTG
>LPNX011156737.1:16783-104655 GCA_001517045.1 Pseudotsuga menziesii
TATGTATTAGGTTTTATACTATTATACAAGTTTTGAGGGTTAGCTCAAGCGATCACAAGTTAAATTTGGAAACTCTCCCCACAAAGTTGAGGAGGTTATGAGTTTGATTCTTTTGATCCCATTAGGGGCCAGGCTCCATAATCATGGTTGATGGTTTGCTCCATTTACCATCTATGAATCATGGGGAAGTACTTGAAGAGGGTTTTACGTGAGGTTATTCCTTGCAAAAAGACATACCATCAGACAAAGTAATAAATATTCGATATATTGTGATACATATTGTTATAATTGAATAGTAAAGTTATAAATATAATGTCGAGCTGGATTTGTCATCTACAACATTTAGTACTATGTTGTTGGATGGTTATTGGTCATTGATATGAGCATGATGATCACAATTACCATTCAAATTCGTTGTCATTCATAAGTAACCCATCGAGAGGTTAGCTTCTAGTGGTGATATGTAGTTATATTTTCATGTTTACCACAATTTATAAAGTTAACATTCCACATAGATCATTATTATACAAATCACCACGTGTTATAAGACATGTCAATTATCGACGTACACAACTTGTGATTAGTAATTATATCCCTACTATTATCCTCCTCACATGTCAATGGTGTGTTAAATGATCATTGATTTCTATATCGATGTCATAGTTTGTGGATCTTGGTGAATTTATAGAGCATCACGGCTCCATAATGTCTGTGTCTCTACCACCACAAGCTAACATAAAGGTTTGAAAGGCACTTGTTGTTGGTTTTGAGTATAGTTTAAATTTGACATCCTATCTTGCAAGTCAATAAATTTTTTATGTAAAACTTTAAACTGATTATTATGCTTCATTTGACGATTGAATTTGAATATTGTGTGTCAAAAATTCCTTCATCAACTGTGAAAAATCCTTACGTATCCAAGGGCAAAGTCATGCATCTACCTCAACGAAATCAATGGTCAATACACAAGCTCTTTAGAGATGTAAGTTAACACCTGAGTGCACTTGAATTCTACTAAAGCTTCATTAAAAGGCCATGCAAAAAGACAAATATAGGGATTTGTGTGAAGAAATATGTGTTCACCGACGACCATTGCATTTAGATGGTATAAAATGTGTAAAATGGAAAATGTACATTTCAATGAGTGTTTGAGAAATTTTCCCATTCGTAAATGGCTAGAGGGAAAGGATGATACATTGGGGCCAATGTTTATAAGCGCCTATGAAGGGTTGTTGACCGACATGCAAAGGATTTCTTATCTATACTCCTTTTGTTGTCTTCTTTATGTGTGAAACCTTTGGATGTCAACTAAAGCCATGCTTCTTAAAAACTCGTCATTCTTAGGCATCTAGTCCTAATGAGGGCATTTAATAGCATCCTTGAGGTGGCTTGTTCAATGATGCAAGCCACATCAATATTTGAGTGTGTGTGGATGGATGTGTACTACAAATGTTGTGCAAAAATCAAATCGCAAGTTAAATTGATATTAAAGAAAACATTGTGTTGATAACGCCGAATTTGAGAGTTGTGTGCATTTTAATGTTTAAAAGGGAAAGCAACAACCATTTGATTTTCAATTTGTATCTCTAGTTTGAGGATCTTTCTTGATCATTAGACAAAGTTATTTCACCTCCTTTATTCAAAATTTGTTAAGGGCTGATAGACTTGAGACAAGGTAAAGAAACCCTCTTGAATGCATAGTATTTGAGATTCAATGCCTAAAGAGCATGCAAATTATAAATTAGGTATATGTAGGCTAAATGGACCTTTATCTGACGAGGAACTATGTAACTTTGATTTCATAAATGGAATAACAAGTTACAACTTTTGTCACTTTGAGAAAAAAAAAGAGAGCATTTAAATGATCTTGCCTCTACGACAACAGTGTCTTAGGAGGCATCAACAACCACGTATGGAGATCTCTCACGAAAGAATGAAGAATATTATCATTCCTATTATTATTTGGTCTAAACATTGATCAACACAATAACATGTTGGCATGTTGTTTGACGAAACTCTTGCATGACCATTTTTTTGGGAGGAGGGTGTCAAATTTTTTGTGAAGTTTCTAGAATGGAAGATCTTCACTTTGGGCATTGATACTCGAGATTCCTTGGGGTCAATAGTTGTTTCTCTTTGAATGTAAGCAATTAGATGATGATTGTTGTTGTGTGAATATAATATTAGAAAAGTGTCCACCTTACACTTGGTGCTTAACTTGTCTCGAGATGCTAAGAACAAAGGGGTGATCTCCTACACTAATCTTCCAAAAATTTCCACAATAGTTGGGTTATTAATGATAAAGCTCCCTCTATCAAGGAAATCTCATTTGTCTTGAGGAAAGCTTAGCCCAAAGTATTCTTAGTTCACTCCACCCAACTCCACCTTAATACCAGGCAAGGGCCCTATGCTAGCGTTTAGTATGGATAACATTGTCTCGTTGCCAACTCTTAAGTTCGATCTAATATGGGTCAACAAGGATGACTATTTTGATACTCACGACAAAATTTTCATTTCCAACGACCTATGGCCATTTCAAAAGCAACTCCACACATGGGTACAAGCAATTTGAAACTTTCTAGCAAGATACATTAATTACATGCTCACATGCAAAGGGTTTGTTCACTCTTAAATTATTTTCCAAGTTAAGCAAAGTACAAGTTGCAAGCAAATTGCATTAGTTTTTGGATATCACTAGACTATTTATGACAATGTGGAATCCTTACTTCAATCTTTGTCCAAAAACCTTAAATACAATCCTTATATGTGTTGCATTTCTAAATCTCTTTTTGGAATATTGAAGTTTTGCCTAATCTAAAGGCAAGTAAGATCACTAAAATTTAAATACAATCCTTATATGTGTTACATTTCTTAATCTCTTTTTGGAATATTGGAGTTTTGCCTAATCTAGAAGCAAGTAAGATCACTAGAGGTATGATCATAATGGTAAGCAACTTCCTTTAATTTTCCAAAAAAAAGTTAAAGATGGAATATGGAAGTTGAGATAATTATAAATAAATTTATTTACATTATATTGGAATATTATTTACTAAAATACATTTGAATCAATATGAATATTGTATTTTATAAAAAAATTTAATACTTCTTAGTTTTAATAGAATAAACTTTGCCCATGTTCCCGGAGTTAGTTATCTCCTGAAATTAGAAACATGTTTCTTACATTCTCAATATTTCTCAAACTTTTCATTGGAAAAATTGAAAGCTGTCCTTCGTATACCCGTGGTACTTGGAAATCTAATTAGGTACGTCCTTTAAAAGAATAGGACAGGCAAAGTATTTGGGGGATAATGCACAAGAGCTCCTTAAAAGAACATTTTCATTAAAATAGCAAAATGTAGATTTATTTTAAATATATATATAACTTTTTTTAACATTAAATTTTATTGTTTTTCAATAAAAAAATTAAATTTTCTTTGGTATCATTTTTTAAATCGACATAAATCTATTTCAAACGAGGATCTACCAATTATTTAGAGAAATCCAATTTTTTTAAGGTATAAATTTTTTTGGGATATGTTTTTTTAGTTTTTACTTTAAGCCGACATATATATATATAAATAATGTTAGGAACGTTATTATGTTATAAAAGTTAGGAATACATCTCCCCCATACTTAGTTGGAAAGCAATTATCTACTCTCTATGTAATCATTATATACCAACATAGATCCAAATCCTAGGCTCTATCAAGCGTCGAGAGGGATCAATTCTTTGGACTTGTAAACATCTTCTTAAGTATTGGACTCAACTATCAGCTTTAGTGTGATTCAGACCAAAAGATACATCCCTTAAAACCATGGGTTGTTTAGGAGGCCTTGCACATGGTCTTAAAACCATGTGTACGACCAACATTTTAGGAGGCCTTGCACATGGGTTGTTTAGGAGGCCTTGCACATGGTTTTAAAACCATGTGCACGACCAACATTTTTTTTGCGGATAATTCAATTTTTAATTTTTTATTATTTTGTTAAGTAGGAACATTACAACATCTCCTCAATGTTGTGTTTTTTTTTACCGACATTTTTTTGGCCAATAATTACATTTTTTTATTTTTTATTGTTTTGTTAGGTAGGAACATTACAACATCTCCCCTATATTAGGTTGTTTTTGTGGCGGGCATTTATTTTGAAGGATAATTAATTTTTTTATTTTTTATGGCCGACATTTATGTAACATTACATAACGTCACAAGATCTCCCCCATACTGGGCTGTAAAGTGTCGACGTAATAATTCATCAATGTCTAGTCTAAAATTAGACGATTTGGATTGGAATAGATAATTTTTTACTGCAAGATTTTGGAAAAATCGGGTTATGATTTTTCAAAATCCAGGTTACGAAATTTTTGGTGTTCAAGGGTTTTTAAAAATACTAAATCCAATTTTACCATCAAAATTAAGACTAAAACACAATTAAATTCTGCTCTTTAAAATAAAAATACCAATCCAAATCTTCAAATTTGAAGAGAACTTTATTCATTAATAATCTTAAATAAAAATCTAATATAAATAATAAAAATAATAATTATTAATTATAACCACTCGAAATATATTTAATCCATTTTTTAAAATTTACAAAATAAAAAAATAAAAAAATAAAAAAATTCTATCAAACTTTTTAAATTTTACATTATAAATAAAAAATTTATAAAATTATATAAACAATTTAATATTAAATTATAATATTGTATATAGAATTTAAAACTTATAGATTCTCTTTTGTATTATTGATAACATAACTTCATTGTATGTTCCCATACCACAAAGGAAAGTTACCCTAACACAATAATAATGTGTGACTAGAATTTATCATCATTATTTTTTTATATGATGTGATTTAGTGAATGTTTGTGCGTGCAAGTTAAATAGATTGCATTGTCTCATCTAACCATGGGGAATCGGGATTGTTAAATACATAATGATTTTTCTTCGGTCGAGAAATACATAATGATTGTACACATGGGAAGTGTAAAAGACACTCCAATCTAAGTCTAACTTTAGTCTAACTTTATATCATCAAAATAAGATCATAATCATAACCATGAAAAAAATATTGTACATGGGAAAAGATATTGACAGAAAAGTAAATGAAGGGCAATATTATAATTGTACTTCGATTTGAAAGAGTGAGTTAAAAAGTTGATATATATATATAATACAAGTAAGGTAAATATATATTATAAGGTAAATGTTTTTTTTTTTCCGTAAAGAAAAGATACCTTATTTATGTAATGTTGTGTCATAAACAACAAGTATATTCAGTAGATACATGATAAAAGATACAATTGTTAGTCTTTTGTAGATTGGATAAGTGGTATATCTCAGCAAAAGTAGTGGCAGATCTCAAAATAGCCATGTCACACTAGGACTTTATAGAGAGTTCTATATAGGGATACATAGACAAGTCATCGAGTAACAACAAACCAAGTCTATTTGCGGTATAACAAGCCAAAAATATAAGCAAGTCCAAATACATATTGAAGCCTCTAAGAGAAACAAAACAAGGATATGAGAATCCTAATGAACCTGGAAAATGCCATCATCCACAACGCTACCATCAATAACTTATTTCCAGAAGATTTTCCTCGGCTCCACGCTTAATCCTTTTTGTGAAAGAGTATAAGCCTGAACATTGAATTCCCGGTAAATATGGCCACATTCCCGGTATCATTCCATTTTTTCAGGTATTTCTTGTTTTTGGGGTAGCGAGGTCCATCAAAAGTATGCCGAGTGGGTACTCGTTGGATGCGGAATTTAATTCCGCATCCAACGAGCTCTCTCGATTGAAATTTGAGTAAAAACACGAGGAGATATGTCAAAAATACAAACAAAAAAAGTAGTTTTTTTCTTTTCTTCCTCCAAAATTAATAAATATTATTTTATTATTTTAACTATTATTTTATTAGTTCATTTTAGGAGGCCCATTTTGAGTTGAAATTTCCTCTAATGCACAAGATCAAGGCACAAGCCTCCTCTTTCAAAAAAATCGACTTCTACCACCTCTTGAGGAAAAACAACTCCATTGCTGACATTGAGGCCAACAAAGACTCCTCCCTTAGCCCTGGGGAGCTTATTCTAAATGATCAAGGATCTTTCTATGCTCCCCCATAGGCCCCGGGGCTTAATAGGGGCTCTCCCCCCGTGTGTCCCTCCTCGTCGCTCCTCCTCGTATTGGCGGGATACTAGGACGTGTGGCGCGTGCTGTTCACGTGGCCATGGGAGGTTTCCCATTAAACTTAGGCTCGGACTGTCTCTTCGTCCGGTGCGAAGATACCTGCTTCTCCAGAGCTCTGTCCCGCGTCTTAATGTCCACAAGACAGGTGACCTCATGTAGTATCATTGTTCGTCGTTGAGGGGATTCGCTGGGTTAATGACACTCATGGATTTGGGTACCTCGTTTGAGGTGAATTCTGTAACAGTCCTGTCGACGATGGTTGCATCAAATGTTTCTATCGATGCAATTACAACTCGCGCATTCGAAACTCTGATGATCTCTGGTATGAAGGTCGCGTCGAATCTGGAGCACTCAAGCATTTTCCTGATTTATCGCGCGCTGGAATATGGGGTGACGCCAAGCTCCTCGAGGATTATGGATTTAAATAGGTGGAAGGCCGAGTGCCGAACCACGCAGGATACTGTGTTGTTTATCCGGAAGCTTTGTCGTTTGGGCGTTATTAATTTGTTGATTCTTAGGATGGAAGCAGGTTCCTCATCTGTGGTTGCGCCTGTTCCAAACTCGGTGGATGCAAAGATAAAGGAAGTGAAGCACGAGCTAAAAATGTTGCAGAATCAAGTGAACGCTATTGACAACAATGGAGAACAGAGACTGGAACATGTGAATAAGGATTTGATATTCCTCTAGAAAAAAATCAAACGGAAAGTCAAGCACACTGAACACTCACTCACCAGGCAGATTGTCGAGCTGGAAATCAAGGTGAACAAGCTTGCGCTCAAACTGGTCAGACATGAAGCGCCCGGGAATGGGTCCTCTAGCACGGACGGATAGAATTTATCAGTGCACTCGGGTTCGTCGTCCTGCATGTACTCGCCTTTCTATTTCTTGTATATGTTTAGTATCTCTGTTTATCAGCATTTAGGTAGTTTGCTAAGTATGTTGCTTTGTTAAAATTACTGCTAAGGTCTCAGACAGTTATGATTGCCGCTCCCTCTAGGACTTTTTGGATGGCTTAAATGCCTTTGCCGCTCCCTCAAGGGCACCGTTGGCTACTCTGGTTTCTCTTTGTATTGGTTTTTAGCTGTCGCTACCATGAGGGCTTTTTGTAATATGGGACCCTATGGTGGTTACACCACCTCCCAATATAATATAACCGCTTTTCTCTATATATATCCAAAAGATAACACAGATGGGACCACAGGCTACGGAAGAATGGACCTATGAAGAAAATGTGCACCATAGTCTCTGATTCAGCCAAGTAAAATGAGCACCACCGAGGACCATGAAAACCCTGATGCCTGAGAATCTCCCACATCAAAATCTTACCATGAAGAGCAAGCCAAGAAAAACATTTGATCTTAGACGGAACAAACATCTTCCATAATAAACAATTCCACCAATCTGGAGAATCACACAGACGAGACTTAATGATGGATAAATAAGCCAGTCTGGCCATCACCACACTAGTACTAGGATTTCAGGACCAAACCAGTTGATCCGGCTCCGACGATAGAATAATGCCAGCCTCCCGTAACCTAAGTATGAAAGCTTCCCATTCCTCAACCTCCACACCGACCAAGTTCAAAGAACAAGCAGATAACCAGTCAGATGAAGAATGCATGCCACCAGTAAAAGCCTGCTTCAGAATCGAAATACCATTGACACGTAATGCCCTAAGTAGAGTACGAGAAAACATAATGTTGTCTATGCCAACAATAGCATCAACCCCCATAGTAATGTTAGACCCTCTCCCCACCAACCAACATAGGTTACTTAATATGCAAGGTAGAGCTAAGCATAAGCTGCACCAAATAGGTGAGGCTTGCACAGTGGAAAATTTTGAATTGGAAAGCCAGGAAGCAACAAGCAAGAGCTTCATATATTTGGATTTTAACACCCTACTCCAAATATTAGCATAGAACAAGCCATGCCACATACTCTTGGCACAAAGAGCCATATTGAAACAACCCAAGTGTTTTATACCCCAACCACCCCATGGCTTAGGAAAAAAAAATTGTTTTCCAGTCCGCCAAATGAAACTTGAACACCTTAGAGGTGCCACGCCAAAGGGAATGAAAGAAAAAGCCATGAAGTGCGCCCAACACACTAACAAGTACACGAAACAGACCAAACCAATAAATTGGCAGAGACTGTAAGACAGAGGTAATCAGAGTCATGCGACCCCCAATGAAAGCCACTTTGAAGACCAACGACACAACCGATAATGAACCTTCTTCAAAATCCAATCACAGTCAGAGCGCAAATAAGAGTTTGGTCTATGAAAAAAACCCAAGTAAGTTAGACCAACGTCAAGCGCCTTGCTATTAATGGAGACGAGATTGGTGATGTCCTTCAGTGGCCATACACGGCCATGATGAAAGGCATATTTGGAGATACTAAAAGACATACTGAATGCAATACAAAAAAGGTCACAGATCCCCTTAATATAATGCCACTCCACAACAGAGCTAGACCTGAAAATAATAACGTCATCACGAAATAAAGTATGAGAAATGTGAATGTTTCCAAAAACTTTCACCCCAAATATCTATTTATCCTTCAAAGCCTGGGATAATAAAAGACCGAGTCCTTTGATTACAAGGAGGAATAAATAAGGAGAAAGAGGACATCCCTGGCGAATCCCATGCGATCCTTTAAAGAGAGAAGATGCAGAACCATTAACCAAAACTGCAAAAGATGTTGAATTCACACAAGACATAATCTACCAAGAAATAGCCTCAGGTAAGGTATATATATATATAACCATCCTATGTGATAATATACATTCATATCTGATGTATATTATTATATATTATCAAAAGGCCAAAGGGAAGAACTGAAGTATCCATCACATTCTTCAAATCTCGGTTCTGGAGAGGTCTAAGAAGTTGACCTTGTAACCTATTTCTTGCAATTTAAGAGCGCCCTCACTCTCAAATTCTCAAATGAAACTCACTAACCATTATTATTATTGCTTGATATATTTGTCTCATATTGCTCTTCTTTTAATAGTTGATATGAGTTCGTTTTTATAATGATATATATATATATATATATATATATAAGCATTAATAGAGATTCATATTCATAATAACAGAAAAAGTGTACAGAGCATCAAAAACTTACTATGGGGGCTTTAATCTAAGAGGCCACCCGCCCATTCTGTCTAAAGAACTAGAGTTGGAGTTTTCTGTAAAAAAGGAAGGTCTACTCCTTCTAGAGCTATCCAATTTGACTAACATATTACAAATTGTAAAATGACTGTAGACATACATGAAAATTTCACATTTTAAAAACAGGGAGAACCAAAAAAACCGTGAATCGCAGAGGGAACCGGGGATGATAATGGAGCGTCTAGGGTGTCACATCTCCTACAAAGAAGTTCAGTGTCTCCTCCAGGATCAGACAAGGCCCATAATCATCCACTTGATTTCATCGGACTATAGGTTGCATCTCTTGTATTAGCTGAGAAACAATGACATTAGTTGGAGCCTCGCGTCCACACTTTACATGCATGGTGATTCTCGTATTCTCCCTATGGTCTTGCAACAGAGTAGTGGAATTTTCCACAACTGTAGAGGTCTCACATCCCTTTCTACGTTGGTCCTTGTATCCATCAGTTTTGTCGTTGCCTGCGCTGGGAAACACCGAATAATGTCGCTAGTTAAAATTTTCTTCCTGCAGGGTGCAAAGTTGCGCACCAGTCTGGTTTAGGTTGGTGCACAAGCTTTGCGCCAAATCCCTAGCACCATTCCATTTGGCAGTCGTGTTCTCCATCAACAATCCCAGCATGTTTTTCATCATCCAATAGTGATTTATTCTACCATCGCTTCTTCCAGAGGCTAGATGATTAGAGACCACCTTGGATTCCCACTCATCAATCATGCATCTAACAAGCACAGATACATGTGTTATATAACCATCAGTATCCCCAAGGTTTGCCTTACGACAACCTCCTCCACGACTTGTACTCCCTCTGCTTGGAGTGTCGCATTTCTTGGGCATTTTCTCCTTCAACTCTGTTGGTAGGTGCGCAAAGGAATGAACATGGAGTAGAACTAAGAAGACGAGAACGCCTGGAGAATGGAGGTTAGCAGGCCTCATGGTTTGAAATGTTGGCTTCATGGAGCTTTGCATTAACACGCGTAGGACTTAATTCGTCTGCTTGACAACCTAGACTGGACAGGACATGCCAACTGTTTGCGGGGTTGGAAAGCAGTTCACCACCCTCAACATTTAATTCACCTACACCACCATCAAACTTGTTTCTCGTGCCGTCGCCACGTGTTCTAAGCACCAGATGGCCCATATGAAGGTCTCGTGTGTCACCCGCATCAAGGGCTTTATAATGTTATTTACACACACATACAGACAAGGATTTGTAGCCCCAAGGGTTAGCTCAAGTGGTCAGCTCAAGTGATCATGAGCTAGACGTGAGATCTCTCCCACAAAATTGGAGAGGTCATGGGTTTGTCTCTTTGTTTTTTGAATGCTCGTTAGTCGAAGCTATTGCATTGAATCATTAGCTAAAAAACCGCTACCCAGATACATTTGTTAAGACACTCCTTGCATAAAATCACTAATTCGAAACTCTATAAATACTAATTTTAAAATATATATACATATATTAATATTAATATTATAAATATAAAATAAATATAACATTATTATAATACTAAACAACAATCCACCATAAAACACAATCAAAATTGACAAAGTAAAGAGATGTTTCACCATGATGGATTCCAAGATTCTCTTGTGGATGCTTTTTGCCTAAAGGTTCTATGTCTCTATACATTGAATTTTATTTAAGTACAGATAAAAATAACATTTTTTTAATTTGATTTTCCATATATATATATACCCCACGATCGAGACAAGTATCCATTATTGAAATGGTATAGTGGGACAGAATAAAAGTCTCTCCACGTTGAAAATATGGAAATATCAAATGCTAAAAGCAGCTTACATGTATATATGTCTTCATATTAAAATTTAAGTCAGCCACTTTATGTGCAATAATATATGTGCCCACAACCACCCCATGCAACGAGTGTACTAGTGCCAGAAGGATTCCTAAAGGGTTTAGGATTGGTGGGAGCACTCATGTCCTTTCTAATTTGACCTTCCAAATGTATATAGGATTGGTGGGACCTTGCCCACCAATCCCCTTGGATAAGTTGCATCCTTTCAATTTCCAAGTCCCAATAATGCTTTTTCTAACTAAAGTCTTCAACTTAATTGGAAACTTTTGGACTCTTCTTTGGTCATGGGGAGGATGGATGTTACGCCTCAATTATACCAAACAAGGGAACGAAGCTTCATGCTAGGTGATTTCTACAATAGAAAAACAAAGGAGATCACAGAGCAAGTCCCTCAGTGGGATCCAATGTTAAAGCAGGGAGGGAGAGGATAGAGAACTTTCAAAGTGGGAATAAACTAGCAAAATGAGATAGAGTTATGTTATTAGGACAAAGACCTCACCAACCAACAATGCAAGACACTTGTTTCTTAATTTCCTTGTTTTTTCCTTTCCTCTTATTGTAACACCATGTTTATCCAATATATAAATATTAAAGTAAAAAAGGTTGTCTTTAAATGTATACATATTAAAGTAAAAAAATGTTGTCTTTAATACTAATATGATGTCGTTGTTATGGTTATTAAAGTGTTATTTGTTATAATTTTTTTATTGTATTTTTAAACAAAGACAATTAAGATTAATAATTTGTCATATATTAAAAAAATGTTTAAAAATGAATAAAAGTAAAATATTAATGTTGAATAATATATGGTGGTAAATGTCACATTCCTTCTTTTCATCTCGACGATGGAGAGGACGCAACCATCACTATTGTTGCTGTCAAACGGACAATCTAGCCCCATAATCATAACATAAAATGCTTGCAAATAAAATATATATACGGATGCATAACAAATGCAAATACAACGGAAGCAACGCACATTGCAAGCATTCTATGCATTGAACTAAAATACATACACATAAGCATTAATATACAACGGAGATAAAGCATTCGTCATGTTCATAATAATTTATAAGACAAATACATTGCAGAGGTTAAACATAAGAAAATACTTATCTTGAGAAGAAGCTTCCCCGCAACTAGCTATGTCACTGCAACATTCCACCCAACCATAGGCCAGTGTGCTCCTTAATCTCTCAGCGCCGCTGCCACCCGTGAGTTGGGCATGATTTCCACAAGGAGATAGGGAACAAAGACTCGTACACAACAATAGCATACACCCACAGTCAAGCCAATAACCGCATCCAAACACTGTCAACCCACTAACATATGGGTTCCTTGGACTTACTCTGCCAAGCCAACCCAAGAATGCACTTCTTAGCAAAATACAAGTTCTGGGTATGGACAAAAACGTCCAAGAACTCAAATTCAATAACGGTGAATGGGGGAAAATGACCTAGGGTGAGCAATTCGTTTTAAAAGCGTTCTATGGGCTTTGTGTGGGCAATAACAGCCCCTTCAATCCCCCAATTCATGGATCTATTCGAATTCATCTTCACTCAACATGATACGTTTCTTAGAGCATGCTCAAGACAATGGACTATGATGCTCTAAACATATGCTATGTCATAATGGATACCTCACCTTCCATTACATTTCATTAATTGAACTAGGAGAACTAAATTGTGTATGGAAAAATTGGGCCAAGACTCATAGTTGTAAAGTGTTTCATTAGTGAGAAAAAATATGGAAACAATTGAAGATGAATTAGAGATTATAAGAAAGAAATTTATGATGGGTTTTGAGTTTCTAGTCACGACTAAAAATGTTTTTGAAAAGTTTCATTCCCATGTGAAAAAAAATAACAATATGTATATTTATAATCTATGTTAAGTTGTTTTGTCTAGGAGGATTTTTGTTTACTTGGGAATATTTCAATTAAAGTAATTAAGAAAGTTTAAAAATTAAAAAATTACTGAGTAAGGAGATTTTATAACAACAACAAGACCAACTCATTATGCAAAGTAAAAAATGGTAATTGATGTAAAAAAATATCTTGAAAGAAAGATTAGAAGGACGCTAAAAAAATACTACCACTTGATAGAAGCCACAAATAGTATCGTCTTACCCAAAAGAAATTGTTAATACCACGCACGTTGCTCCATGACAAACCCTATCACAATTTAATTTAAAAAAAAAATATTATATGTTAAATCATCAAGTTACTTTTGATGAAGATAAATAAATGAGGTTGAGGTTATATGTTAAATTATAAAGTTTTTATAAGAATTATGAGAATTAATAATTGGTTAGGATTATTTTGGGCAAGATCTAAATTCAAATTCAAGTAGTTGTGCATATAAATTTTAGGCTAGCTTTAATAGCCCGTTAGTTAGCACCTAACATAAAATTAATGATTTAGTGGTGGTGGAGATGTCTTGAGACACACTCAAATAGACCTCTATTCTAGGGGGTGTCTACCTTTATAGCCTCGTCACAATGAACCATATTTCAATGAAGATCTAAGATAGAGTCAAAAAAATATAAAACTTATATTCTCATAATTCAAGTTTTAACTCTTCCCAATATTGTTATTGGTATAGAAAAAAGATATCAATTTGGCTTGACTCATAACTTTAAAAGTAAATTATTATTATTATTAAAAAATAAAAAATAAAAACTTTGATTATATATGACCACCGACAAAGCAACGTCCACTTTCACCTTAATTTCCTTGGTCCTCGCTTACACATTATTATTATTATGATTATGATGTTTCCATAGCACAAAGATAGGGATAATTTGTCGTGGGTCAATGTTGTGATCGTTTAATATATTTTAATTTTGAAAGCTCAATTGTCCGAGAATCTAATGCCGATTGGACAGATACAGCGGGATCATGGTGCCACGCATGACTGTCGTTTTGATTCGTTTTGCCGGGTTAACACGAAGGCAGTGACGTGTACATATATATATTCATTCATGCATGCCGACATATACCCTTTATTCACAAGCACATGTAGACGTTCAAATTGTATTTTACTTTTTGGCTCTCCCATATTCTTGTTACACTTCATGTTTCTATCCTCTCCCATATTGATGCCATACTTCATGGGCATGGGCATGGGCATGGGCATGGGCATGGGCATGGCATGATGATCATAGAGAAAGTTGGAATGTTATGTACCATGATGCTCATGTATATATCATTTTGTGGTAGAGGAAGTCTTCTAGTCATGTTATAATTTTTTTTTTTAGGGTAAGATGAAGTCGTCTAGTCCATTGGTTGTAGCTTGGGTTGTTGGGAAGAATGAATGTTACCCTCCCCACCTAGGTTCAATTCTTATAAGCGACATGTATGCTCTTGTTGAGCCTCTATGTATGTATGAGATAGGCTTGGTAGTTTCAAGTAGACTTGAAACTTGATGTCCTTACTTGTTAAGCAAAATTTTGTTTGACATTTTAAAATAAACGGTATCCTTCATTTGTCATTCAAAATGTAATGTTGCATGTTGAAAATTCCTTCGTCATTTCCATTGCTTTATTAAGTAATTGAGACCATAATGTTTTTGTCTTTACTTAAAATAGAGGCTTCAAATATGGTTGTCGGTGCATAGTAGAGTTAAAATTTGGCATCTTACTTTGCACAGCGAGAAATTGTATTATGTCATTCTAATATAAACATTACCTTTCTTTTAACAATTTAATTTATTGTTACAATGTTGAAAATTTCTTTCTCGACTAACTAAATTTTTACAAAATAAAAAGCCATTTTTAACTTCTATAAAACCGTGTCTTAAATAGCGACACCACTTAGTTACAAAATACTTAGGACTGAAAGTCTTACAAGTTGACCACACCGGCATATTTTTATCAAAATGAAACAGATAGCTTAAACTTAAACATAATCTCAAGGCTTCGTTGG
Source organism: Pseudotsuga menziesii (assembly GCA_001517045.1). Lineage (NCBI taxonomy): Eukaryota > Viridiplantae > Streptophyta > Pinopsida > Pinales > Pinaceae > Pseudotsuga > Pseudotsuga menziesii. The sequence goes on from LPNX011156737.1 coordinate 31,886, forward strand.
TTGCCATAATGGCAAATATCAAGAACTATACTAAATTCGAAAAGCATATAAAGCAGAAACGAGTCTGATCTCAGTAAAGTTCCAGAGATCCGGAGTCCACCAGGCAATCCACCTTGAATTCTTCCCAAACGATCATACCAATCCCGACACCAATGGCCTTTTTGGATAAGTCATCAGCCTCCATATTATAATCTCTATAGATATGCTGGAAGTTTAGTTCTCTGAAGTGGCAAGTAAGGGCTTTTACTCGGACTAACCAGTGATTCAGCTCAATGATGTGAATGTTGTGCTTGTCAAGTGACCAGTCTATTATCACTTTTGAATACTCGAAAACCTGAAGGTCTAGAATTCTTTTCAGAAAGGCAAAATAGAGTAGACCCCAAAGAGCAAGGAGTTCAAATTTTGTATTAGTTCATTTGGCTGCGTCCATTCTTAGATTATAGGAGATAGAGTTTCCCATTCGAATGACCATCCTTGCTCCACAGAATCCATCTTTGGCTGCTCCGTCAAAAAAACCCATAGGTCCATCCCAAAAGATTGGAGGAGAATGCATAGATTTGTTGACTTGCTTGAAAGATACTAGGTTAGGAAAACAAGGAGAAGAGCAAACCTTTGACAGAGGTGATGTAAGGGTCACCTGAAAGTTCTAGAAAATGTATGTATTTCTAGTCCTCCAAAATTCCTAGATCAAAAGGGCAGGTATCTCAAAAGGGAGACTAAGACTCTTTACCCAAAACTCAAGGTTTTCGACCAATGTATTTAAATCCCAATGCTAGGGTCTCTTAAGACGAGAGCAAATATTTTCACCTATATGTTGAAAGAAATCACAGTTACCAAATATATGTTCACAGGATTCCTCAACCAAGTGGCAAAGACAACATACCCCTGGACCAACAAAACCTCAGACTTGCAGAGAGTCCCATGTCAATATCTTACGGTTGATATCCAACCAACAATTTTTTTTTATCTTAGCAGGTAAATGGGAATTCCACAAAGCACGATGCCACCTTAGAACAACAGGTTCTTTAGCAGTTTTAAGAAATTGTATATAAGCAAGATTGGATTTCACCACCCCTGTGTGTGCATTCACTTTGTAACACCCCAGTTTTGACCCTGTTGCATTAATGTATATGATGTAAATACTATATTGAATCATGACAAGGAGCTCAAGGCCAAGGCCCTGTCATTGATTAAGGTTTGGTATATAGGCGATCATGGTGATGCTTATGGTTTCTGTGTTAAGTAGAGCACGTTTGTAAACATCATGTAAATATGCAAATTAATGGAAAACCCACAGCCAACTATGTCAATGCAATGAATAATGAGATGGGGGCATGATTTTCCTAAGGATAAGGGGGTGGGGGAATGTTAACCTTGAACCAGCTGGGGAAAGCCATGTGTCATGGGGAGAACCCATTAGAACTGTCAACTACCCTCTTTCTTGTCTTCTCTTCCCAACCATTTATTCTGCCAGAAGGTGGTTGAGGTAGTTATTGCTTGGAAGGGGAAGAGTATGGGAAAATTCGAATTGGGCAGAGCACCCAGTCCTGGAATGGCATGTTTTACTTGCATGGTCAAAAAAACACCAAAATCGTATGCCAGTGTTGACCCATGCCTTCACGTTTTGGATTTCCTGTCACGATTTGAGAGTTGCGGGACATTCTAGTTCATCCATCTTCGTTTTCCGGGGAAGAGTGACGTTGTGGCAGCAACAGAGCTCTTCCTGTGTGTATCCTTCGCGTTCTGCGAGTGTTTAGTGACAGTGTGGTAGCAGTGGAGCTCTACTTGTTTGTATCCCTCGCGTTCTGCGAGTGTTTTTCCATTGGAAAGACTATGATTGCCGTGTTGCAACGTGCCTTAAACTACAGAGTGTATGAGACCCTGCTACTCATGTCCTAGAGTAATCCTGTGTTGTAGAGTCTCCTTGTAGTTGTTGTGTTGTGCACCTTTGTTCAGGCTTGAGCTATGTACAAGACTTAGGAATAGGAGAGACGTAGAACGGGCTTTATAAACCTAGTGTGAAACCTCACCATAAGATAAGAGTGGTTGGTGAACCTACTATGCACATCTTGAAGAGCACTGGAAGGGAAGGTGTAGCCCGAAGGACCGTGGAGCAAAGAAGGGGACACTTCCTTGTGTTGGGTGTGTAGGCAGTAGGGAAGCCAGGCTAGATAGATCTTGTGAAGGTGTTCTTAGCTCTGTAGATGAGCTCACTAGCTTAGCAGTTCTTCCTGCCCATTGCCTTGAAAGCCTGATAAACCCAACAGGAAAGGTGGCTTAGCTGGAAGCCTGATCAACCCATCGGTTTGATTGGCTATGTCTTGTGGTGTTTGACCTGGTGAGTAACCTTTGGTTGGACAATCTGATAAACCCAATTGTGAATGTTGGTTTGGCTAGGTAGCCTGAATAACCCAGCAGTGAGATGGCTTAAATGTGTACAGTATGATAAACCCATCCGTTGGATTGACTGGTCCTTAAGGTGAAGGTCGGCTTGATTGTGAACAGTCTGTGAAACCCAACTATGAGATGGATTGGCTAAGTGGCCCGTGAAACCCATCTGCTGGAATGTTTTACCCTACAGCCTGATAAACCAAACTGTGTTGTCTTGGCTGAGTGTTATTGCACCTTGGCTATGTATGAGTCTGCTAGTGTTCCTATTCCTGTAGGAAATCATGCCCAGCTTAGGGGTGGCAGTGTTGCTAAGATATTAAGGAGCACACTGGCCTATGGTTGGGCGGAACGTTGCAGCAACATAGCAGGTTGCGGGACAAGTTCTATGCAAGATAAGTGTTCTTGTCTATGTTATTCTCTGCAATTGTATTTCTTGTTCTGCAAATTACTTGATGGGAATGTGATGAACATGCTGCTATGTGGAATCAATGCATTGTTCCTTCGAATAGCTGCAATTATAGGCATCTATGTATGTTTTTCCATCAATGCATTTCGAGCTAAGTTGCAGGGTGGATTGGCTAGATGAATAATGGCTTGAATGATTAGACCGATCCAAGAATTCAGTGGAAAAGCTGATTTTTCTGCTAGAAATCTTCCTTTACACAAATTTGCAGGTTTGCGGGATGCGGAATGTCGTTTTGCAGATTTTGGTTTCTGCAGATTTCCCTTCTGCAACCTCCTTTCCACAACTTGCGGGATGCGGAATCACGGTGTCGCGATTCCCATAATTCTCAATCCTGCCATCCAAATCTCCGCACCGTCGATCTTCGCGGGATGATTCTCCATGTAACGTCCCCGACCCTCCAACCGGCGAAGAGGATGCTACCATGGCGTTAACCATCCGGCTAAGAGCCCCATGAACATGTGCATTCATAAAATGTTGAAATGCTGAAACAAAATGCTTTGAACTAGAACATGCATACATGATTATTTATCATATAGCGGAAGCAAACATGCATTCATACAAGCATTCAACATGTTCATCAGAATCGTTAACAGTAAATAGGATTGCAGAAGTACAATAGACAAGATTACTTATCTTATAAAGAGCTTCTTCTGCAACCAGCTACGTTGCCGCAACGTTCCACCCAACCACAGGCCAGCGTGCTCCTTAATCTCTCAGCAACGCGGCCACCCTCGAGCTGGGCATGATTCACCAAGGAATAAGGAACAAGCAGGCTTACACATAGCCAAGGATACACAAAACAACCAAGCCAACACAGTTGGGTTTATCAGGCCATTCAGGAGCTGGGAAAGGCTAACTGCTAAGCTGGTGAGCTCATTACAGAGCTAGGGACACCTACACCAGAACTATCCTGACTTCTAAGACACCCACACACACCCAACACAAGGAATCGGTCCCTTCTCTGCTACACAGTCCCTCAGGACCTGACTTCCCTTCCAGTGCTATTCAGGGGTTGTGGAGAACAAAGCCAGTCCTCTAGCTCTATCTGTGTGGTTTCCAAACACACCAGGTTTATCAAGCAACCCAAGCCCCCATCCCTGCTCCCAACACAGTCCAAAGACCAACCATTGCATGCATGCAATCAATCAGTAGTTACAGCTTAGACAGGGAAAACGATTCTTGAGTCGTTCTTGGCCATATTGTGGCCAAAACGACTCCCAAGCAACTTACAGTAGTCTCCAAATGTATCAGCAACAGAGTTCACAATGTGGGGAAAACAACAGTCCCTCCTGGACAATGGAGCAATCGGAAAAGACTTACACAGGTCGCAAATGGGGAAAAAAATCAGGTTCCCGACCTGTGCATGAGGGAAATTTACATAAGACCCCGGAAATACAGAGGGAAAACACACCAGATTCCACTCTGTGGAAAAATGTGAATGACAACCGAGAAACGGCTCCCCTCCTGGCTGCGTGAGATCAAACATAAAAGTTGCTTGTGCATGCGAATGAGCAGAATACTGTCCCTACGTGAGGATGAACAGACAATGGAGAGAAGGCGTAGTAGTGGAGAGAGTGGGGAGTCCGCTGGAGTGATGGTGGTGGTGTTTTTCCAAAACATGAGGGTCAACCCGCTGGTGGAGTGTGTGTGTGGGCAAGGACTGATAGTCCTGCCACACTCCACTCCCAGCCATAACTGCCCCAACTAACAGTAGCAGTTTTTAATGGTGGTGGTTGGGTAAGACAAGGGAAGGTGACACATGGCTTTTTCCCCATTGGTTTATGGTTTAGCAATTCCCCCCCTTATCCTTGGAAAAATCATGCCCTTTTCATTATGGTTGCAGTGAGCATAGCTGGTTGGGTTCATTTAATTAAAGATGTATATTCACATGATGACAAAACTCAATATGTATGCCACATGCCCCGATATACCATCGATGACAATTTGCAACCCGAAACATAGCATAACTAATCAATGGTGGGGCCTTGGCCTTTAGCTCCGCACCATGATTATTTACAATATATATACATCATATACATCTAATGCAACGGGGTCAAAACCGGGGTGTTACATTCCCTTCCCCCTTCAATAGCACTATCCTTAGTGCTTTACAAAATTTGAACAAAATGCTACACTGGTATCACCTCAGTGTTCAACAAAATTGATCAAAAATGGATGTGCCAATCGCATGGCATCCTCCAGCTCCCATGTAGCCTCTTCAAATCCGTAGTGCTCCCATTGCACCTTTACCTGCCCTATGGCCTGGTTCCGAAGCATTGTGACCTTCTTGTCGAGGATGTGCGTTGGCTCGATTCAGAACTCTCCCTCGTGTTCCACCTGAATCACATCCCAATTTATCAGATGGTTAGGATCATGTACATATCTCTTAAGCAAAGAAACATGAAAAACATTATGAGCCCTAGTGCTAGCAGGCAATGCAAGTCTATATGCAACTGGCCCTATTCTTTCAAGCACTTCAAACAGCCCACAATATCTTGGTGACAACTTGGCACAACTTCCAAGCTTCAAGGAACTCTTCCTTGCCCTCACTCTGAGGTAAACATGATCCCCAACATTGAACTCCCTGTTCACCCTATGCTTATCTGCATAGCTTTTCTGTCTGTCCTGTGCTGCTTTTAGATTCTGCCTGATCTTTACAACCTCTTGCTCCATTTCCTTGAGCAATTCTGGTCCAAGCACAATCCTGTTCATTGGGTTATCCCAAGTCACAGGTGTCCTACACCTTCTTCCATACAAAGCTTCATATGGACTCATCCCCAAGGATGCCTGCTGTCCATTGTTATAAGCAAACTCTACCAAGTGCAAGTAATCTTCCCACTTGGTTGGTTTGTCCATCACGTACATGCGAAGCATATCTTCAAGCACCTGATTAACTCTCTCTGTTTGCCCATATGTCTGAGGATGGTATGTAGTGCTGAAGTTTAGCTTTGTACCCAAATCTGCAAACAACCCCTTCCAAAAGTTGGAAGTGAACTTGACATCTCTGTCAGAGACTATTGCCTTAGGCAATCCATGCAATTTGAAAATATCCTTCATGAAGATCTTCGCAATGTCATCCGTTTTATGCGTAGACTTAACCGGTATAAAATGTGCTGCCTTTGTCAACTTGTCCACCACAACCATGATGGAATCATGTTGTCTCCAAATCATCAGCAATCCTGTAATAAAATCCATGGAAATAACTTCCCATTTCCATTTTGGAACTAGCAAAGGCTGCAACAAGCCTACAGGGTGTTGATGCTCAACCTTTACCTATTGACATTTCATGCACCTCAAAATGTACTCAGCCATATCCCTTTTCATTCCTGGCCAAAAGTACTGCTTTCTGGCTGTAGCAATTGTCTTCTGATATCCTGGGTGACCAGAATACGGAGCTTGATGGATTTCATCCATGACAACTCTCCTCAATTCTGCTACATCTGGAATATAAATTCTACCTTTATAAGTGAGAAGTCCATCTCCTTCCAATTTATATCCTTCATACCTCTTCTCAAAACTTTGCTACTGCAATTTGTCTTTTACTTGCTCATACAATTCGTCTCCAGCAGCATGACTAACAACCTGCTGCCTCAAATCTGATTAGCAAATACTAAGAGATGCCACATGCATTTCTTGCATCTTCCTGCTGAGTGCATCAGCTACTTTATTCTCCTTTCCCTTTTTGTGCTTGATTTCAAAATCAAAATCACATAGAAATTCCAACCATCTCGCTTGTCTAGCATTCAGAGTAGGCTGATCAAACAAATACTTCAGTCCACAGTGATCTGTTCTAAGCTCAAATCTCCTATCCATCAAGTAATGTCTCCACATCTTGAGAGCTTGTACTATGGCTGCAAGCTCTAGATCATGGGTGGCATAGTTCTTCTCATGCTCCTTCAGCTCTATTGACTCATAACATATCATGTGGTTGTCATGCATAAGGACTCCTCCAAGCCCTTGTCCGCATGCATCAGTACACACCACAAAATCTTTCTCTGGATCTGCAACTTTCAATACTGGTGCACTGGTGAGAAGATTCTTCAACCTCTGGAAACTTTCTTCACACCTCAATGTCCATTCAAGCTTCATCCCCTTCTTTTGCAAAGAAGTGATGGCATGTGCAACTCTGGAGAATCCCTCAATGAATCTCCTGTAGTATCTTGCAAGTCCCATAAAGGATCTTACATCTGTCACATTTCTTGGAGTAGGCCAATTCATAATGGTTTCAATCTTTTCAGGGTCCACAAATATACCCTCCTCTGAGATAATGTGACCCAAATACTGAATTCTATCTCTATAGAAGTCACACTTGCTCAGTTTCGCATACAACTAATGCTCCCTGAGCAATTTCAATGTCAATCTCAAATGCTCTTCATGTTCTTCCTCATTCTTAGAATAAACAAGAATGTCATCAAGGAAGACAAGAACAAACTTATCCAGATATCTGCTGAAGACACTATTCATAAGGCACATAAATGTAGCTGGTGCATTTGTAAGACCAAATGGTACCACTATAAACTCATAATGTCCATACCTTGTTCTGAAGGCTGTCTTATGGATGTCTTCATCCTTGATTCTCACCTGATGGTAACCAGACCTCAAGTCAATCTTGGAAAATACCTTTGCCCCTCTCATTTGATCAAAGAGGTCATCAATCCTAGGCAAAGGATATTTATTCTTTACAGTAACCTTGTTCAATTGTTTGTAATCAACACATAAACTGAGTGTACCATCTTTCTTCTTTACAAACAGAACTGGTGCTCCCCAAGGAGACACACTCGGCCGGATATACTTCTTTTCCAACAACTCTTGCAGTTACATCTTCAACTCTAGCATATCTGGTGTACTCATCCTGTAGGGTGCTTTGGACACTGGTGTTGCTCCTGGAACAAGTTCAATTGTGAATTCAATGTCCCTCTTTGGAGGAAGCCCTGGAATCTCATCAGGAAACACATCCCTGAATTCCTGTAACACCTGATAGTCCTCCAACCTAGGAGTTTCATCTCCTGATGTCTCCAAAATATGAGCTGCATACAACTAGCAACCCTTCCTACAGAACTTCTTTAACTGCATTGGTGAAACCTGCCTTATTGGAATCACCTTTGGAATACCTTTCACAACTACTAGGTTCCCTTCTTCATTAATGCATTTGAAAGTCTTATTATAACAGTCAAGCTTTACCCTGTGAGCTTCTAACCAATCCATTCCAATGAGAACATCATAGGAACCAAGGGGTAGAACATTCAGATCTACACAAGTGACCAATCCATCCATGACCAATGGACATTCCTCTACCACTTCACTAACTTTTCTCTTAGTTCCAGTGGCTAGCTGGACTAACCAAGATTTCCTATGCTTTACTTCTTAAAAGCACGAATCTCCACTACTCTAGGAGTAATGTAACTGTGAGTAGAACCAGGTTCAATCAAAATAGAAACAGATTGCTCAACAATATTACCTGCTACTTCAACCACAGTTGACTGGTGATTTGCTTGGTGGTCCTACAGTGCTGCATAAATCCTAGGGACTGCCCTTGCTACTTGACCCACTGTTTCTGCTTCTTGAATGTTATAAACTGGCCTTGCACTCTCATTCTCGAGTGGACAATTCCTGTGCATGTGGGGTCCTCCATATTTCCAACATTGAAGTGGTCCTCTATTATGTTGTGGATCTTTAGGCTTTTCTCCTGTCACTCCAACTGGCTTACTTGCAGCTTGGGATGGTTGCTTCTGCTGATTCCTGAAGTTAGAAGGTTTGAAACCTTTCTTTCTTTGGTCAAACTTCTCATTCTTCTTGTCCTGCCATGCCTTATGGTAATCCGGCTTACATTTTCTTTGCTCGTAGCAATACGTATCCTTCCTTATTGCTTCCTCAAGAGTTCTAGGTTCATAAAACTTGATTCTATCTTTGTAAGACTGAGGTAATCCACTCAGAAAACGCTGGACTTTCACTTTTTCATCTCTGATGTACTAGACATACCTCAATAGCTCCAAAAACTTATTTGCATATTCTTCCATGGTTCACTATCCCAATCTCAGCTCATGGAACTCCTTAATCTTGTCATCATAATACTTGTCAGAGAGGTATTTCTGCTTGAAATACTTCTTGAACTGTTTCCACTTAAGTCTCCGTTCACTGATCCTCTTTACTTGCTTGAAGTGTTCCCACCAAATGGATGCTCTTCCATTCAAATTGAATATGGCAACTCTTGCCTTCATGTTTCCTGAATAATCATGCACTTGAAAGTACTTCTTTATCCCAAGAATCCAAGCTTCAACCTCTTGTCTAGTCTTTACCTCACCATCAGATGTAGGAGGTTTAGCTTTCCTAACTCATCTTGAGAGCGATCCCTATGGTGTCTTCTTCTTTTCTTATGAGGAGATGAACTTGTATCCTCACTGGATACTTCAGAATTAGATGATCCACTAGAAGTCCTTCTCCTTCTCCTAGTGCTGCTCTTATTGACTTCTGGCCTTGATGTACCCCATCCAGAATCTATCTTTTTCTGTAAATTTGTCAAACTCTGCAACATTGTAGCATTCAACTGATGCTGCTCTTCCTGGGCTTTGATCAAGCTTCTCATGGTGGCTGCAACATCTGACGGTGTCTCTTGGAATCTCCTTCCATTGGACTCAATGTCGTCATTCCCATTACAGACATTTTCTCCCAGGGCATCTTTTGCTCGCTCGTAAGAATCCTGAGCATCATACCCATCACGGGTTCTCATGACTAAACCACCTTTGGCTTTACCACACTGTTCTCTCTGGAGTATTGCCCTTGGAAGTTATCTAAAGTTCTGCAAATGTGTTCGTAGCAAACTATTAGATGCATAATATTAATGTAAATCAAAATTACTTACCTTTTCTTATGGAAATTCATAAAACAACAATTATGCTAAAACACAGAATTTTCCCTCTTTCATATTCAGCTATGTGACCATAGATAGTCTGCTGAAATCTGCTAAAAACAGTTAGAATTTGCTGAGAAAATTTCCACATCAAAAAACCCAAAGTTTCCTTCTCTTCATCGGGTCTCTTCTGCACAAATTTTCCGGCGTTTCGGCTGGCAAATCACCAAACTTCCGATTTGCATTGGTGACGGGGAGGACTGTTCACCTATTTCCTTCCACTGTATCGGATCCGCATCCAACTCTCCGAACCTAATCGGCGATGAAACCAGCCTATGCGCTGCATCGGCGGTCAAGTGTCTTGTGCATCGGGTGGTTAGTCATCTCGGGTTCCGCAACGACGGGCCATAAAACTTCTATGTCTTCCGCGGCCACAAGCCTACCTCGGAAGGACTAACCCTCTACACATCGACGATCCAAGTCACTGTACTTCTTGTCATTGCGGCGGTCCGGACGATAACTTACCTCCTCTATGTCGGCGATCGGCTATGTTATTGCGTCGGACGATTAGTCTTCTAGGCAGCCGCAACGGTGGAAAGCGATCTCACTGTGGGTTCCGCGGACATTATCGGCTGTTGGACCTACTAACCATCGGGTGGATAGTGTCCTATACTGCTGCAACGACGGATTCTCAAACCTTTAACATACCCAATCCTCAATAACTTTCCGACGACCTTATACTTAAACAAAATTTTCAAATTTTCTTCTCATCGGCTCTTGGAAGTACTAATCACTGTGGCATCAGCAGATGAAGCCTCTATTCGTCAGAAGGATAGTTCACTAGCTAGCCGCAACGACAGACGTTCAATCCACTAACCATCGCCGATGGCTGATGACTCTAGGACTTAGAAAAAATTTCGAAAATTTCCCCTTTAGTCTTCCTTTTCGCCACTTGATCGGCTCAATTATCTTCTTTTCGTTGGCGAAATAGTTCCATCAGCAGCCGCAATGGTGGAACACCATCTTCGATCTTCTTCTGATCGGTGGCCCAATCTACTAATGCTTTTCGATCGGCAAACTGATTTTGACAGGCATCGACAGTTAGAGCTTTTCCCTGTTGGAAGACTGGTGCTCTAGGCTTTCGCAACGGCGGACGCACGAAACACTCTCTTCTTCCGATAGCCGACGATTTCGGGCCTTAAAAAAAAAATTTAAACTTTCTTTACTACGTCGATGGTCAGAACCACTAAGCGTTATGTGTCAGCAATTGGAGCAGCGACGGTTGAACTTCTAATCATCGGCGTGTTAGTCCACACGACAGCCGCAACGACGGACTGACAAACAACTAAGTTCTTCCGCGGTGTCGGAAAACCCAACAACTATTTTCCATCGATGGACGTCGAACACTTAGAAAATTTTCCGCAATTTTCCTTCCAACTATCCTCCGTCGGGTGTGTTTCCGCCTAGCTCTCCGCTGCATCGGAAGTCCGTCCCACTGAGTGTTTCGATGAATCGACAGTTCAAACTCTTAGACAATTTGTGAATTTTTGCGGAAGTTCTCTGTCATAAACTTCTGATCTCTGCTGGACAGAAAAAAATCCTGCCTCTGTCACTGCATCTTTCATGGCTTATTCAGGCCCATGCTGCAACATGAGCTCTGATACCACACTGTAACGTCCCCAACCCTCCGACCGACAAAGAAGACGCTACCATGGCGTTAACCATCCGGCTAAGAGCCCCATGAACATGTGCATTCATAAAATGTTGAAATGCTGAAACAAAATGCTTTGAACTAGAACATGCATACATGATTATTTATCATACAACGAAAGCAAACATGCATTCATACAAGCATTCAACATGTTCATCATAATCGTTAACAGTAAATAGGATTGTAGAAGTACAATAGACAAGATTACTTATCTTATAAAGAACTCGTTCCGCAACCAACTACGTCGCTACAACGTTCCACCCAACCACAGGCCAGAGTGCTCCTTAATCTCTCAGCAATGCTTCCACACCCGAACTGGGCATGATTCTCCAAGGAATAAGGAACAAGTAGGCTTACACATAGCCAAGGATACATAAAACACAGCCAAGCCAACACAGTTGGGTTTATCAGGCCATTCAGGAGCTGGGAAAGGCTAACTGCTAAGCTAGTGAGCTCATTACAGAGCTAGGGACACCTACACTAGAACTAGCCTGACTTCTAAGACACCCACACACACCCAACACAAGGAATTAGTCCCTTCTCTGCTACATAGTCCCTCAGGCCCTGACTTCCCTTCCAGTGCTATTCAGGGGTTGTGGAGAAGAAAGCTAGCCCTCTAGCTCTGTTTGTGTGGTTTCCAAACACACCAGGTTTATCAAGCAACCTAAGCCCCCATCCCTGCTCCCAACACAGTCCGAAGACCAACCATTGCATGCATGCAATCAATTAGCAATTACAACTTAGACAGGGAAAATGATTCTTGAGTCGTTCTTGGCTTTATCGTGGGCAAAACGACTCCCAAGCAACTTATAGTAGTCTCCAAACATATCAGCAACATAGTTCACAACGTGGGGAAAACAACAGTCCCTCCTGGACAACGGAGCAATCGGAAAAGACTTACACAAGCCGCAAATGGGGAGAAAAATCAGGCTCTCGACCTATGCGTGAGGGAAATTTACATCAGACCTCGGAAATACAGAGGGAAAACACACCAGATTCCACTTTGTGGAAAAACGTGAATGACAACTGAGAAACGGCTCCCCTCTTGGCTACGTGAGATCAAACAGAAAAATTGCCTGTGCATGCGAATGAGTAGACTACTGTCCTTGTGTGAGGATGAATAGGCAATGGAGAGAAGGCGTAGTAGTGGAGAGAGTGGGGAGTCTGTTGGAGTGATGGCGGTGGTGTTTTTCCAAAGCGTGAGGGTCAACCCGCTAGTGGAGTGTGCGTGTGGGTAAGGACTGACAGTCCTGCCACACTCCACTCCTAGCCATAACTGCCCCAACTAACAGCAGGAGTTTTTAATGGTGGTGGTTGGGTAAGACAAGGGAAGGTGACACATGGCTTTTTCCCCATTGGTTTATGGTTTAGCAATTCCCCCCCTTATCCTTGGGAAAATCATGCCCTTTTCATTACGGTTGCAGTGAGCATAGCTGGTTGGGTTCATTTAATTAAAGATGTATATTCACATGATGACAAAAATCGATATGTATGCCGCATGCCCCGATATACCATCGGTGACAATTTGCAACCCAAAACATAGCATAACCAATCAATGGTGGGGCCTTGGCCTTTAGCTCCGCACCATGATTATTTACAATATATATACATCATATACATCTAATGCAACGGGGTCAAAACCAGGGTGTTACACTTCGCCGTCAATGTGTTTCTGATGCAGGATGCGGGATGCAGATTGCGGGAAGTGATATTGCAAGTTTTGTAACTTTTCGACCCCGCAACTTGGGATTTCCGCATCGTCGATATTTGCGGGTGAATTCTGAACCGTTGATTTGGATCCAATCTGGGGGATCATTTACGATCGTTGATTTCCATCGCGTTTCTCTCTGCCGTCCGATCTCCTCTGAGATATTTCCTTTTAAATTGTCAAACTGATCTATGGAAGACGGGAGGGAGCGTGACAGTGTTGGAAATGTTGAGATGTGGTTCACGACCATGCCCTGTGTTTCGATGAACAGTGAAGGTTCTCGATGAAAATTTTAATTCCGCATGATAATAGGGTATGGGTACGTGACATTATGGTATCAGAGCTGCGAGTTGCCGCATTGGGCCTGGATGGGCCGGGAATCGGTTAACCAAAGATGTTGCTTACAACATTGGGCCTAGACGGGCCATGTGACAGTAAGTAAATGGATTTGATTTTGAATTACGGTGTGTCTAACAAATGGTGTTGATAACACATTTTGCAGAGTCATAGTTTTTTTTGGAAAAGTAAGTGGTGGTTCAGCCATGAGAACCCATGATGGATATGATGCTCGGGATTCCTACGAGCGTGCGCGAGATGCCATGGGAGAAAATGTTCGAGTTGGAAATGATGACATAAAGTGTTATGGAAGGAGATTCCAAGAGACACCGCCGGATATTGCAGCCACCATGAGAAGCCTTATTAAAGCTCAGGAAGAACAGCATCAGTTGAATGCTGCTATGTTGTAGAGTTTGAGAGACTTGCAAAGAAAGATAGACTCTGGACAGGGTATAGTAAAACCCAAAGAAAATAAGAGAAGTTTAAGAAGAAGAAGAAGGACTGCTAGTAGATCTTCTGACTCCGAGGAATCAAGTGGGGATTCAAGCTCTTCTTCTCGCAAGGGAAAGAGAAAAAGGCACCATAGGGATCACTCTCAGGATGAATTTAAGAAGGATAAACCTCCTACATTTGATGGCTAGGTAAAGACTGGACAAGAAGCTGAAGCTTGGATTCTTGGGATAAAGAAGTACTTCCAAGTTTAGGATTATTCGGGGAACATGAAGGCAAGGGTTTCCATTTTCAGTTTGAATGGAAGGGCATCCATTTGGTTGGAGCACTTCAAGCAAGTAAGGAGGATCAGTGAAAGAAAACTTAAGTGGAAACGGTTCCAAAAGTATTTCAAGCAGAAATACCTCACTGACAGGTACTATGAGGACAAGCTCAAAGAATTCCATGAGATGAGATTGGGACAACATACCATGGAAGAGTATGCAAATAAGTTCCTAGAACTATTGAGGTATGTCAGGTACCTCAAAAATGAAAAAGTGAAGATCCAACATTTCCTTAGTGGGTTGCCTCAGTCTTACAAATAGAGAATTGAGTTTTATGAACATAGAACTCTTGAAGAAGCAATTAGGAAGGCTAAGCATTGCTATGAGCAAAGCAAAGGAAAACCTGATTACCATAAGACATGGAAAGACAAGAAGAATGAGAAGTCTGACCAAAGGAAGAAAGGTTTCAATCCTTCTAGTTCCAGGAATTAGCAGAGGCAGTCGTCCCAAGCTGAAAAGAAGCCAACTAGAGTGGTAGGAGAAAAGCCAAGAGATCCACAGCAGATCAGAGAACCACTCCAATGTTGGAGATGTGGAGGACCCCACATGCGCAGGAATTGTCCACTAGAGAATGAGAGTGGAAGGCCATCTTACAACCTTCAAGAAGCAGAAATAGTGGGTCAAGTAGCAAGGGCCGTCCCTAGGATTTATGCAGCACTGGAGGATCGCCAGGAAGATCACCAGTCAACGGTGGTTGAAGTTGCAGGTAAGATTGCTGAGCAATCTGTTTCTATTTTGATTGACCCTGGTTCTACTCACAGTTACATTACTCCTAGAGTAGTGGATATTTGTGCCCTTAAGAAAGTAAAGCATAGCAAATCATGGTTAGTTCGGCTAGCCACTAGAACTAAGAGAAAGGTTAGTGAAGTGGTAGAGAAGTGTCCATTAGTGATGAATGGATTGGTCACCTGTGTAGATATGAATGTTCTACCCCTTGGTTCCTATGATGTTCTCATTGGAATGGATTGGTTAGAGGCTCATAGGGTAAAGCTTGACTGTTACAATAAGACTTTCGAATGCATGGATGAAGAAGGGAACCCAGTAGTGGTAAGAGGTATTCCAAAGGTGATTTCTATGAGGCAGATTTCAGCCATGTAGTTGAATAATTTCTGTAGGAAAGGTTGCAAGTTGTATGCAGCTCATATTTTGGAGGCAACAGAGAATGAAATTCCTAGGTTGGAGGAATTTCATGTGTTGCAGGAATTCAGGGATTTGTTTCCTGATGAAATTCTAGGGCTTCCTCCAAAGAGGGACATTGATTTCACAATTGAACTTGTTCCAGGAGCAACACCAGTGTCCAAGACACCCTACATAATGAGTACACCAGAGATGCTAGAGTTGAAGATGCAACTGCAAGAGTTGTTGCAGAAGAAGTATATCAAATCGAGTGTGTCTCCGTTGGGAGCACCAGTTCTGTTTGTAAAGAAAAAAGATGGTACATTTAGGTTGTATATTGATTACAGACAATTGAACAAGGTTACAGTAAAGAGCAAGTATCCTTTGCCTAGGATTGATGACCTCTTTGATCGAATGAGAGGAGCAAAGGTATTTTCCAAGATTGACTTGAGGTCGGGTTACTATCAGGTGAGAATCAAGGATGAAGACATTCATAAGGCAAAGTTCAGAACAAGGTATGGACATTATGAGTTTGTAGTGGTACCATTTGGTCTCACAAATGCAACAGCTACATTTATGTGCCTTATGAATAGTGTCTTCAACAGGTATTTGGACAAGTTTGTTCTTGTTTTCCTTGATGACATTCTTATTCATTCTAAGAATGAGGAAGAACATGAAGAGCATTTGAGATTGACATTACAGATCCTTAGAGAGCATCGATTGTATGCAAAGATGAGCAAGTGTGACTTCTATAGAGATAGAATTCAGTATTTGGGTCACATTATCTCAGTAACATATAAGTTCAAATCCATTTGACTAGCACTCTAAATTTTAGGCTAGCGCAAACAAGTCATAAGCCATCTCCTAATAAGAAACTAGGGGATGTCTACCCTTTTAGCCTTATCACAATGGGCCATGTCGAGCATAGTGCAAAAATTACATTCTAACCATTCTAGCTAAAATAATTTGTTATATTTTGTACACCCATGGTACTTGATATTATTATATAGGACATCCTCCATATAGAAATGGGACATTTACAGTATTCGAGATACTCTCAAACACTTAGAAATAGGACATTTATAGATACCTATTCTCAAGGCAGCAATGCACAAGGCTTTGTTTATAGAGGAAAAACTTAGAGTTCATTAAAGGTTAGTATCTTTGGGAAGATCATTAGGACATTTTTCAAGGGGGGCAACTCTAGGCTTCCTTCATCTAATTGCATCTTGACACCAAGGGGTGTACCTTTAGGGTCTCAAAGGAGCACATCGAAGGAACATGGACCTTATAACCAGTGAAGATCCCAATACGTTATGAATCGTTAGTAATAGTTACAGTAAAGTGTCTTTTGATTTTTGTTCAACATTTTATGTTGGACTTTCATGGGACCTTCAAGAGAGCGCTCTCCCTGGAAGGAAGCTAGGATACACATAGAAAGAAAGGAAGGCTACAATCAACGCTATGTTCGAAGCTCGTGATATTTATGCAATGATTAATTACTTCTAGATTAATGAGTAATCTTCTTCCATAGAGAGCTCACATAAAATCAATAAAGTTGAGTTTTTATTTTACTTTATTACGAGACCCCTAATTATTTGATTTTCTCTCATGTCATGTTTCAGAGAGGTATAAGTTGGAAATGTGTGCGATCAATTACTCCAAATTTGTAAAAATGGAATGTAAAATATAAGGTAAAGTAGACCATCACACTCATAGTTGGATGATGTCCTTTAAATTTAAATGTGCATGCAATGAAGTTAAAGTCATACACCATGCATGCAATGAAGTTAAAGTCATACACCATAATTCTAGGTGCTTAAGACCTAATTATAGGAGTGACTGGTTGGAAGCTAAGATGGCACACCTTAATTGTTATGAGAAAGTTATGCATTACTTAAATGACAAAAGGATCCTAGTAAAGAATTATAGAGTTTGATGTATATACATCTTGATTCCTCTATGCAAGGGAAATGATGTTTAAAGAAAATATAGATTATATGTCACTAACATTGTTAGATGCAACCTATTGGGATGCTAGAGATTGATGATGATAGTTAGTCACCTTCCTTTTTTAAAATGTAATTGCATATTTATCCATTTCACTTGTCTAAAAAACCATTCATTAATTTAAATTCTTAAAATCTCATGCACTAATTTATTGTTTCATTGTCTTTTGACCATGTCTTAGATATCTTCATAAGTAAATTACTCATATCGGTAAGTGGAAATTTCATTTTGATGGCAATTGTAGGTAGCAATGTCGACGAATTTTGTCAGATTGATGGCTCGGTTTGATGGTGCCTGCTCGGCGCTTGTTGCAGGCGAACCATGGCGGTCTGTACCCTAACGTTCACTAAGCCCTTGGCCCTTTCTGGACCTTCTCCTACGTCGGTCGTAGCTCTTTCTGGCTGCTTTCTTGGTCTTGTTTCTTCTCCTCTCTTGTGTGTTGGTAGCCTGGAAGGTTTTTGGTCTTGCTGGGTTGGTGTTTCCCTACATACGGTGACACTCTTGGAGTCCCTCCCCTTACTTGGGGGACTAGTACCAACCAAGAAAAAAAAGTGGGAAGGAATTGTATCTTCTGCTGCCTCTGTGGTTTTTTGGTTTTGTTGGGCTCATCAACCCTACATGGGTTTTCACGTAGCTCGTTTCTGGGTCTCTTGCTGATCTCGTCAGCATGAGTTGGTTTGACTTCTGCTATTTTCACGGGTTTCCCTAGGGAGCTGGGGTTTGGTTTTTTTTGGGTCTCGTGGGTTTCTTGCACACGCACCCTGTCCTTTTTCTGTGGTTTTCCTTTTTGGGCTTTCTGTTCGACTGGTGGACATTTGGGGTTTTATTATTTATTCTTATTGTCTGCTGGGTTTAGCCCTTTTCTCCTTCTGGGGTTTGACTATGGTTACGTTGTTCTTTGGTGGTCTTGGTACGGTCTGCTCCTGGTGGAACGGCTCTAGCGGTTAGGGTTTCATATTTTTGGTTAGGACCATTCCCGGTGTTCCAATACTAGTGGTTAGGGTATCGAGTTTTGGTGGTTTGCCTTTGCACGCTCTGGGTTGACTTGCTAGGGGTCTCTTTCATGGCTGACCTCAGGGACCCCTCTCGTTACCGTCGTAAGCAACATGAAAAATGTATCAAAACCCTCGAGGGGCGTTTCCGTTTCGTCCTCGGCCATGATATCTTCATGGACAGGGTTTCCTCGCTGTGCTCTCGGGCCTTAATTGGGAGATTTGAATATTGCAGACTTGGTAAAAGGCTTGGGTCGACTGGGCTTCTGATCATTGGAAACCTCTACTAGACTACATTCTGACCATCAGCCTTTTATCCAATGGCTGGATTGTCTTTGTGTTCTTGGAAGAGGCTCATACTTTGCGTATCCTCAAAGGTATCTGGCATATTGGCTCAGGGTCCCTGGTATTGGGGCACTGGCTCTCCCATTTCGACCCTCTCACGGAACGGGTGACGAAGTGCCACCTTTGGGTTCTGCTACCTCATCTCCCCTTTCCTCTTTGGAATAAGCACATTCTGGAGGGCATTGCTAATTCGATTGGCAGGTTCATGGCAGTGGATGAGTATTTCCATCTTTCTTTCAACAAAAGGATGGCCCAGGTGCTTGTTGAGCTGGACATCTCGCTTAGGTTATCTGCTAAGGTTGAGATACTTTGCAAAGAACATCTTCTGGTTCAAAAGCTTGATTACCTCCATGTCCCGTTCCGCTGCAGTAGTTGCCATGAAACTGGACATCTTCGGAGAACCTGCCCCTTTTTTCGGAATGAGAGATCTTGCTCAAGTGTGGATGGCTCTCCTACTACATCTGGACTGGTTGTCCCCATCGCACCGGAACACCCAAAACTTGGTATTTACTCTCAATCAATCTCTCTTTTTGAAGATGTTTCTGACTCTCTTCTTGATGCTTTAGATGATATTGAACATGCTCCGGCCTCAGCTTACCACATTGAACCTACTTTGGTTCCTTCTCCTCCTTCAGTCTCACCTACCGATCATTCTTCACCCCCCTTTGTTTGTGCTCAGGCTCCTTTACTAGGTTCGCCTCCTCCACCCATCCCGAACCCTATCCCTTCCCCGACTGTGCCTTCTTTCTCTTCTCTTGTGGATTTTCCACCTCTCCCAACCTCTACCACCCCACCTGCTCTTCCATCCTCTCGTTGCAGTCCCGCCTTCTCCCCCTCCTTCTCTGACCCCATTCTCCAAAAATCCTTGTCTATTTTCTCGGCCTCTACCCCTTCTTCCCCCTCTACCCTTCACCTGAAATCCATCCACTTTGAGAATGTGACTGTCAGAAAAAAGAAGAAGGATAGGATGGTGGGGGACCTTTCCTTTGCCTCTCCTCCCTATATCCCTCTCTCTGTTCGCATAAAAGATGCTGCAAGAGGTTTCTCTTCCTGAGGACTTAGAGCGTCGCCTCCCCTTCTGCTTGTTCCTTAATGAAGATCCTTTCTCTTAATGTTAGGGGTCTGGGAGGAAAGACCAAACAAATTAGCCTACGCACTCTCTTCCTTTTGTTGTGTCTGGATATGATTCTTTTCCAGGAGACCATGTGCAGTTCTTACCCCGCTCTCCTTGCTTTCTCTAAACTCTTACCCAGTTGGGAATTCTGTTCCATTAGCGCTTCTGGTCTCTCGGGAGGGTTACTTACGACCTGGAACCCTCATAAGGTCAGATTTCGTGCCTTTGAGACTTGTGCTGACATCTTGGTTAAGGCCTTCTTTCGTGGTTTGACTACTCCCTTAGCCATCCTAAATGTTTATGGCCCCTATTGGAATAGGGATCTTTTCTAGGAAAAGGTCCACAGAGGGGGTCTTCTTAGCATTCCTAACCTGATTCTGGGAGGAGACCTTAACTTGACCATGAAAGCTTCTGAGACTTGGGGGTAGAAAGCTACTCTTGATCCCCTCTCCTCACAATTCAAACTCCTTTCTGACTCTGTTGGAGTTGTTGATATTTCTCCTCCCATTACTGGGCCTACCCGGAGAAATGGACGGGCTGGAGCTGATGGCATTAGTAAAAGATTAGATCGCTTCTTAATCTTCTCCTCCTTGATCCCCTCCTTAAAGTTACACCGCGTGTGGACGCACCATGTTGATATCTCAGACCACTTTTCGATTTGCTTCGAGTGGGACAAACAGGCGAGGTCCTGTAACTACCCATTCAAATTTAATCGATCGTGGCTCAATGATCCAGATTTTACCCTTTGGGTCTCCAAGAGATGGTTTGAACTAAACCCTAAGGCCTCTGATCCCGATTTAGACCTTTTGAATCACAAACTCCGTTCACTCAAGCAGGAGGTTAAAGGTTGGATCAAAGAAAAGAGTTCTATTATGGAGTCTGATTCGATCCGATTGGACAGGGAAATAGGTTCCCTTCTCTCGGGATCCTCCTCTAGTATCCTTTCCTTAGAGGATCAAATGTCTTTGACTCTTCTTAGGTCTAAAAAGAAGAAGATGTTGGAGCACCATCTTCTGACTTGGCAACTTAAAAGTAGAGCTAAATGGGATTTGTTGGGTGACTCAAATACCAAGTTTTTCCATACTCTGGGATCGGGAAGAAGGAATCAAAATATGATTTGGTCACTTAATGATGATGATGGTAACTGCATTGAGGATGAGTCTGCCCTTAAGGAGCTGGGTCAGAAACATTTTGCTCACATTTTCCAGGATGATAACGAAACCTGCTTGCTGGAACAACTCAAGGTGGTCATGCTTTACCCTTCTATGATTTCCAATGAGGATGCCCCTAGCCTCATTCACCCTGTTTCTCTGTTGGAGATCGAGTTTGCCTTGAAATATTTCAAAAAAGATAGGAGTCCCGGCCCGGATGGATGGCCTGTAGAGTTCTACTTACACTTATTTGATTTACTAAGTAATGATTTAGTGTCTGCTGTTGAATCTGCTAGGGTTTCAGGCTTTATCCCTCCCTCACTGAACTCTACCTTCCTAGCCTTGATTCCTAAAAAAGATAAGCCCTCTACCTTTGCTGATTTCAGGCCTATCTCTTTGTCTAATCTGTTGTACAAACTAATCTCTAAGGTCATTGTTGTTAGGCTTAAGACTTTCCTGGACTCCCACATTTCCTTGGAACCATATGGTTTTCTTAAAAACCGCCAGATTGTTGAACCTATTGGCATTGTCCAGGAGACTCTCCATACTGTGAAATCCAAAAATACTTGTGCACTTATCCTCAAATTGGATTTGATTAAGGCTTTCGATCGAGTGAATTGGTCCTATATCCGACTCATACTGATCCAGATTGGGGTACCTCTCCTGGGTGTTAATTGGATTATGGGATGCCTCACCTCAACAAACTTTGATGCCCTCATCAACGCTACTCCCTCGAAGTTCTTTACAGCTTCCCGTGGCATCAGACAAGGCTATCCCTTATCCCCATTGCTCTTCATCCTTGTCATCGAAGGGCTCAGCCTCTTAATCTCAGATGCTAGGGATCATGGTCTCATCAGAGGTATCACGGTCTCTTCTTCGCTTGCTCTTACACATCTCCGCTTTGTGGATGATGTGATCCTACTGGGTACTGGCACCTTACCTAAGTGGATTGCTTTTGATGTTATTCTGAGCACCTTCTACAAGGCCTCAGGGATGTGCATTAGTTTGGACAAATCGTGCTTTCTTCACAGTAATATGGATGCTGATATCCTCTCTGACATTACTCGGGTCTTGCCCTATAAAATGGAGCCTATTGCCTCTAGTTTTAAGTATCTTGGCTATTTTATCAAACCTTTGGGATATAGGGTCAGTGACTGGAACTGGCTGATACAGAAATTTGAGAACAGGATTTGTCACTGGGCACATAAGTTGCTCTCACTTGGAGGCCGTTTGATACTTGTACAAGCTGTGCTGACTAGCATCCCGGTTTATTGGTTGGGCCTTGCCCCTATTCCATTTTCTGTTTTGCAAAAGCTCAAAAGCATAACATTTGCCTTTTTATGGGGCTCTTCTGTCAATAAACACATGTATCATCTGGCCAATTGGAAGCTCCTCTCCTGGCCAAAAGAGAATGGGGGATGGGGCATAAAGAACCTGCATTGGTTCAGCATTGCTTTGAGACTAAAGAATCTTTGGATGGTCCTTCAGAACAATGGATTATGGCATCGGGTTCTCATTAGAAAATATATGAAGAATCTCTTGGTGGTGGCTTGGCTCAGAGGTAAAAACTTCAACATGCATGGGGTTTCTATTATCTGGAATGGATTCTTACAAACTCTTCCTTAGCTTGGTAGATGTCTTGCCTAGAAGGTGGGCAATGGACATGATGTTCTTGATGACATCGATCCGATCATTGGGGCACCCAGCTCGCTCTCTCTTCCTGCAGGGTTACGTGAATTTTTAGAGTATCTGGATATCACTTCTCTCTCACATGCACGTAATACCTTACCTGGTACACACCATTATTGGTATTCGACTGAGGATTTGTGTATTGTTGGAGATTGGAAATTAGCTTGGGATTCCTTTACAAGGGGTCTCGAACTTAGTGGAATCCGACTCAATTCTTAGTCTGATGTCCCGATTTGGGCATACAATAAGCGTGATGGTTCCATCTCTGAAAATTTGGTTTATGATAGCATTGTCAAATCATTATCTCCCTTGTTTGGTAGCAAGTTACATGCTCTCATTTGGTCTGGCTCACTACCCAGGAAAATAAGCTGTTTTGTTTGGCTGGCGTTGATAAATAAAATTCTTACATGGGATAACCTCCAGAAACGAGGTTGGACAGGTCTGGGTATCTGTGCTCTCTGCAATGCTAATCAAGAGACTGTACAACATATTTTTTCACATTGTTCTGTTTGAAAGAACGCCCTTTCTCACCTTTCCGATCTGTACCATATTCCATCATCCTACCAGTCCGATAATCTGTGCATGTTTCTGGAAAATTGGACTGTTAGCTTCTCCAAACACTCAGCATGCTGTTATATTCCTTTTCACACTATGTGGGCCATTTGGAAAGCTAGAAACTTCTTTATTTTCGAGGGGAAAAAGTTGTCTGTCCTGGGCTTAATCTAATAAATCACATACTCCATGCAGTTGTATTGTCCTCCGGCATATAAGGTAAAAAAGAAAAGAGCTGTGGGCCCTGGTCCTATCCTGGTTTATCCCTATGGATTTTTTGATGGGGCATCTACAAAATATGTGGGTGGAGTTGGTTACTGCTTGCTCTTGAATGAGTCACATTCCTTCGAGTTTGCTCTGGGGGTGCGAAATAGAACCAACACTAAAGCAGAATTGGTAGGCCTATGGGCTCTTCTGCTTACATCCCAAATTATGGGGATTCTGTCACGTCCCCGACCCTCCGACCGAGCAAGAGGACGCAACTGCACACCAACATCCGGGCATCTAGAGCCATAATCAAATGCATACATACAATGCTGAAGCTTAATAATCCAAAAACATGAAACACACTACAATGCATAATTGTTCATATACATAGCGGAAGCAAAACAACAACATTCATTCATAAACACTTTAGCACCCAACATGTTCAACATCATAATTCATTAACTGTAACATGATTGCAAAGCAGATTAATCAAGAGTACTTATCTTATGTGAACTATCCCGCAACCAGCTACGTTGCTGCAACGTTCCTCCCAACCATAGGCTCGCATGCTCTTTAGTCTCTCAACAACGCTGCCACCCTCGAGCCGGGCATGATCTCCCAAATAATAAGGAACTAGCAGGCTTACAGATAGCCAAGGATAACCATCCCACAAGGGTACACAATTCAGCCAAGCCAACACAGTTGGGTTTATCAGGCGAACCAGGAGTTGGGAAAGGCTAATGCTAAGCTAGTGAACTCATGGAAGAGTTAAGGACACCCACAACAGATCTAGTCTAACTTCTAGGACACCCAACACAAGGAAATCAACCCTTTCTCTGCAAGGTAGTCCCTCAGACCCTGATCTCCCTTCCAGTGCTCTTCAGGGATTGTGGAGAAGAAAGCCAGTCCACTAGCTCTGTTTGTGTGGTTCCCAAATGCACCAAGTTTTTCAAGAAGATCGGGTCTTCATCACCACTCCTATGCAGTCCTGAAGACCAACCTCTGCATTCATACAATAAAACAAACTCTTCACCGCTTGGATAGGGGAAACAAAACCTGAGTCGTTCTTGGCCCTATCGTGGCCAAAACTACTCAATAGTAACCTACAGCTGCTCCCAAAACGTGAGAGGGGACACAACCAATAGCATGTAGGGGAACTCTCAGCAAACGAACAACGTGGGGAAAACCATGGCCTCGGCTCAACAATGAAATGACCGTCAAAGTACTCAGCCCGAGAGTGGAAGAGTAAACGGACTCTTAGCCTGGGCAGAAGGAAAACATGCACCCTACAACAACTAATCCCAAAAGGAAATCGCAACCAACAAAAATATGGAAAACAACAGCCCACGAATCAACAAAAGTAACCCACAATAATTAGTCACAGTCCGACAATGGTGGAGGCAAAACGCTGACTCTATGCATGATTCGGAGGAAAGAACACAACCACAGACTTGTAAACGGTGCGAGAGAGAGACAGGCGAACCCCCAAACAAGAAATTGCACCACACTTAACTCAGCTCTGCGTGAGGAAGATGAACCGCCCCCCTGCTCGTCCCTGCGTGAGAGTGAACCCAACCGCTCAGAGAGTGGAGTGGTGATGGTTCCCTCACCCATGTGAAGGTGGAGAGAGGACTGGTTGAGTGAGCGTGTGGCAAAGACTGACAGTCTTGCCACCCTCCACTTCCAACAATAACTGCCTCAACAACTCAGCAGAACATTAAAATGGAGGTTGGATGAGGCAAGGGAAGGTGATCAAAAAAATAAACAGGGTGATGAGACGTGGCTTTTCCCCCATGACTCAAGGTTCATCATTTCCCCTCCTTATCCTTAGGAATCATGCCCCTTCTCAATTTAGTTGCAGTGAACATAGCTGGTTGGGTTATTTAATTAAAATGCATAGTTACATGATGCCATAACTTAATATGTATGCCGCAAGTCCCGATATATTGTCGGTGACAATTCCCATCCGAACATGACATAGCCGAATCGATGGTGGGGCCTTGGCCTTTAGCTCCACACCATGATTAATTACAATATTTACATATCATGTATATTTAGTGCATCGGGGTCAAAACCGGGGATGTTACAGATTCCCTCACTCAATGTTTTTGGTGACTCTTCAGTCATCATAAATTGGGCAAAGGGTTCTGCTGCCCTTTCCCCTCCAGAACTCTTCCACTGGTGTTGGGAAACTAGAAAGCTCTGCTCTTGCTTTCTAGAATTGTCATTCAGCCATATCTACCGTGAACACAATCAGCTCGTAGACCACCTCTCTAAAACTGCTCTTTCTTTGGCTCCTGGGTTTGGCTGTTTCACTGAAATTATTGATGGCCTTTTGGTCTCTCATGACACTTTCCAGCTCTTTTGAGCCTGGTGCAGGAGCTTACTCCCTTTTAACTTGCATTGTTTTGACTGTTTTGGAGCGGGCTTCTTTAGATTGCTGCTCTGCACTCTTTGGTCCACGGTAGATATGGTTCTGTGAGACAATTTTTTTACTGATGGGAACTTTATTTCTATTGATAAGCTATTGGATCTCCGCCACTGTAACTTGTTGAGTTGTGACTTGTTCATGGAATGAGCAGTTTGTAATCTTGGATGTAACCCATGTTTTGGGATGGCACATTAGATGCCCTTTGATTCTTAATAGAATATCAAGGACAGGCTTTTTTCTTCCTGAAAAAAAGAAGTAAATTACTCATATTTGAAAACTCCTTCACTATGAAGATACTATAATTTACCTTTCTATTTACATTTTTTAAAATTCTTAATTTTATATTAAAACTATGCAAATTTCAAAATGCTCTTTGTTAATAACATTAAATGCATAGCATGTAAGTCCACCTCCTAATATTCCCTATACGAAAGATGAACAAGGTGTGTGGATTCAACACAAAAGGAAAAACAATTGATTTAACTCTAAAAAAAGGAACCTTTTTAAACGGTTAGACCATACTAAGCTTTTAAAATAATCGAGATCTATTAAGACATATAGTTATTTGAGTTTTGTCTACTGAAACATATATAATTGAGGTTAACTTTTTATTAAAAAAATTAACTTTATCGTTATACCATCACATTATCCTGCGTTAATATATTTAATGAGACAAGTAAACATTAATGCATAATGGGGACATAGCAACAACATGACGTGGTAAACAACAATATAATAAAATGGGGACCACCACATGGAAAATAAGGAAAGTTTAAAAAGCCACTTCACTATGGATGGCTTGAAGTTAAAATTCAATAAATGGGTTGTTTTATTATGTGTATGTATCATTGGAAAAGCAATCCAAATCATGTGGATAATCAATATGATTCAAGATAGAATTAAGATAAACAATTTGAGTGGCTCAATTGAGTGGCTCAATTGGCTAAATGTGGAAAAGAAAAGGGATATTACCCCCACATGTCAAGGTGTCCATTCCTGTGAATGGGTCAAATCTGCATCTGCGATGCAGAGGTAATTTTCAGTTGAAAAAAAAAAAGATAAACAATTTGTATAATAAATATTATATAGAACAGGACATAATTTTTTGGATTTTAAAATCAATGTATAAATATTTATTATTTTATTGTAAAGTACATGGTTTAAATCATAATAAAAATTAAATTAAATTTAAAGATATTAATAAAAAAATTATTAAAAAAAGAAATTTAGGTATTTTTCATTACAGTTTTTGTTTAAAAAAATGTTGGATATTATGCCACCCATGCTCAAATTAGTTAAGCAGCTAAAGCTATTAAAAAAGGATGAGGCTAAATGGGACAGAGATAAGAAGAAGTAAAACATACTGGAATTACGTCAGATTGAAGATGGAGGACTATTCATCTAGCACCTAGACCTCACATTAAGAACAATTTACAAAAGAGCCTTCTAGCAAAAGCTTGAGAAACCGTAATAAATTTCTAGCATTAATAGCGTGGGATCCCCAAGCATTGACATTGGTTCCAAATGACTTGATCAATTGATGGGATTATTGCTAACTCTTAACTAGGAAGTATCCTAGGTTAGCTATTGGATTTCTTGAATCCTTTACTGTTGGGTATCAAATTATGAGGGGTGCTTAATGAGGCACATGCACTAAAATTAATTCAATTGCTAGGGGATACTAGTGGTGAGCACCATCGCCTATTATATAGGAGCGAAATCCTTAGGAACAACAAGAAGTGCACCTACCACTATAGCCAATGTAATATATATCCAAGCTGCATGAGAGAGTAGAGCCATCAAAGAGATAAAAGCAGACATCAGATGAAGCAAATTTCATTGAGTGTTTTCTCTTTGAGATAGTACCTTAAGTCTCAATACATGGATAAAGATAGCGATATGCATTGCGATAAGTGTAAATGCAAGAGTAGTTCATGTAGTTATCAATATTTGAATGCTCATGACATCATAGGTGACTCAGCCATTAAGAATAGATTGAATAGACAACATAGACACAAGAGCGAGAAGCACAATAGTAGGAGGAGGGTTGCAAAAATATGGAAAGTGTGGGTGTATGCCCATGGATCCGTACCATGTCTACTAGGGCATGATTGGGACTTATCTTCCAAGGGGTCCTATAGATGATGGGATGCTCAGTCTTCTTTATGGCATACACTTTTGAATTGACTTTGGAAATTTGAAGAAGAAACCCATCCCACCAAAAAACTTTAGTAGGGTGATTATATTTTGAGTGATATTTGTGGGAGTGATTGTGAGCCCTACTTATAGTAAGTTGACGTTGGAGTAGTGGCAAACTAAGAATCATTTTAGCTAATCAACAAGCCCATGATCTAATGACATAGATAGTTAGATCAAGTAGATTGATACCTTTAAGATACATATTGCATCTTTAGTCTATGTTGTTCTAGGCAACATTTTTAGTTTTTATGCTTTGTGAGAGAGCTTCATTAAATACATTTTCAGTCTCTTGTTCAAATTTATTTCAATTCCATCAATAACCATCCAGAAGTTGTTGTAGACTGTGTCAGTAACTCCAAGAAGAACCCACTGAACACTTTAGACTCAACTTGAGCCTCCATGAAACTCTCGCATAAAGCATACATAATGTATCTAAAGGAGGACCATATGTCTAAGGTAATGCTAGCCACACATATGTCTCAAGACAATGCCATCTAGATGTGGATCGTGTCAATTTTTCTTTTCATGTTTAATGGCACATATACAAATGGTGTGAAAATGATGCCACCTATATTTGGAGCATGGCTAATATAATTGATTATTTAAAACATGGCACATCAAAGAATTACAAATCTATTAATGTTAACATAGCTTGTAGCATTGCTCCACTTCATTGTCTCTAGCATTAAGTTTTTTTTTGCGCTTTTTATGTTTTCAAAATCAAACATAGGAAATACCATGTCTAATTTTTGTCTTGCCTTAGGATGAGGTCAAATAAAACTGATAAAATTTTCATTGATCAATAAACATTTTAGAAAAGTTTCTAAAAATGACTATATTTCTATTTACCTATAAAGTAATAGAAAAAACAAAGACAAATGCATTATCAATACAATATAAGATTGTAATGAAATATTGGTAAATTAGCTAATTATGGCTAAAGAGTGGACTACGAGACATGTAGATAATACTTTTAAACGTTCATTTTCATTGACAAGAGCCACGTGGTGGCAATGTTCTCGACATTGTCACATGTTGTTGCAGGTTAACTTGAAAGTAAACTAGCAATTTTGCAGTAGTGATAGAGCTTCTTGATATTTTAAGTCTGCAAATTGTAAAAATCACAACAAAAAAACCTCAATTATATAGTTATAAATCCATAATTCAAATCATATCTTAAAACAAGCCCTTGGAATTATGAGGGACGAGAATGCCATTGAAAAGATCCACAAGGTGGCAATGTCCAAAACATTGCAGCAGCAATGGTTGGTTGTTGTAATTGCAAACAACTCCATTGCATAGTAGGAGGGATCAGATTTAAAAGAAGTAATAGTATTATGTACTTGATTGAAATGAAGTAGCATAATGAAGTACATAGTATTATGTACTTGATTGTTGCATAGGATAGTGCTAGTGAAGCCAAGCTTTTTTATATGTATAAATGTGAAGTAATTGTAATACAAAATAAATTCATATGCATACTTGCATTTACTATAGAGGTCATAACAAGCCATTTCTTTATATCCAAAGTGTTTAAGTTATTTGTTGAACATCAATAACTTGAACTTACCGAGTGAATAATGATCCCAAAATAAGTACCATCACCACCTGCATACTTGCATTAACTATAGAGGTCATAACAAGCCATTTCTTTATATCCAAGTGTTTAAGTTACTTGTTGAACATCAATAACTTGAACTTACAGAGTGAATAGTGATCCCAAAACAATTAGATGGGACATTGGATACAGAGAATGAGTTGTTTCTAATGAGCTTTTCATATTAATCCAAAGAAGATATTTTAGATAGAATTATAGAGTTCATTCAGGAGAAAATGATGTGATGATTTTAAAATATATAAAGTAATTTTTATGTTTATAGAATGACTCTTCATGTCACTAGCTTGAGAAAAAGAGTATAGCTCATCTACAGGTAAAAATCATTTTCCTTGTAAGTTTTGTGGTGTCATTTTTGGTCAAAATCATTTTCCTTGTAAGTTTTGGGGTGCCAATTTTAGCATTACTATGGTCAAAATCATTTTCCTTGTAAGTTTTGGGGTGTCAATTTTAGCATTACTAGTAACAACAAAATACTTTAGTTTCTTTCTTTAGAAGTGATTTCTCTGCATAATAGTAGTTTCAAAGTGCTTTGATGGAAAATATAAGATTATGTATTTACTTAACTAAATTGGAAGTAGACTATCTATCTCATGAACCAAGCATTCTTAATTTAAAAGCTAGACCAGATTATATTACAATGAGACTAAAGATGAGTAAAGTCTTTCCATCTCCATTGTAAGCCTTGAATTAGTAATACAACGAGGTTGTTTGAATTTTGAACCAATATGACCATTAGACTTACAAGTAAGAGTGCTCATCCAAGATAAGTAGAGTTTAGAACTGTTGAGTTTATTGTTAGATAGATCCCTAACTAAATGCACAGACTAAGCACATTCTTTTCTTTAATACTAAATAAAACGTCTCTAAATAGTCGAAGAGACCATTGATCTTATAATTCAACAAGTTGCAAATGGCCAAAGCTAGAAGTTGTTGGACATTCAAAAGAGTTTCATGAGGCCTCGTGTCCATCATAAAACCTAATTTCAATGGTCATAGAAAAATGAATTTAGAGATTTAGTAAATTGATAGTTTAATAAAATTGTAAAATTCATATCGAAAGAATTTACTAAACCTTTGTAGTTATATTTTTCAAAACCCTTATAATTATATTTTCCAAAGGCTTTCAAGAGTTGGGAAAAGAATCCAAGACTCAATGTGCCCTTTTCACCTTCATGTGGCGAGGTTATATGTCAACCATATATTGAAATGGCAGGTTTTTAAATCAAAATGTTGAATTTTATATAATAAAAAATATATATTTAATTTATTTTTTAATTTAGATAAATTTATTTAAAATATTAACAAGTTTTTAATATCTTAAAGGAGAGTACTAAGCATATTCCTTATTAAAAATTGTCATCTATTAATTTTTACATACAAGTTATTAAAAAATCATTAAAAAAATGATTGTAACATACATTTTATATAATAGTTTTTTTAAATATAATATTTGTATATATTTTTTTAAATTAACAATATTTTTTTTTATATACCACACTTCAAAAACATAAAATAATGTAACTAGTAATTACATTATCACTTATCTAAAACACCATCAAATAATGAAACTGCACTGATTAAAACACCATCGCTTCAAACTATTTAGTTATCATTATATAAATCATATATAATAAAATAAAACAAAGTATACAGGTTTCTTGCTCTTTTATATGCTTTTGGTTGATATCATTCTATTGTCTCTTGTCGATCACTATGTTCTTAACATTCTTTTAAGAAAACAAAAGCCGATTAGTTGAAATGTTAGATTGTTTGCGGAACCTGATTGGAGGCTTTCTTGAATGTGAGAGGCACACATGTCAAACATATTCGAAACAATAACTACGAAACTTTTCACTATGTTAACAATTTCTATCCATGCATTGTTTTGGTTTAATTAAAATAATATTTTTCTTTTTATATAAACTATTTTAGTAGTTGTTTCCTTCTATGTTAACATTATTAAGTATTAATTAGTTGTTAATTTAAACAATTATTTTAAGATCAATAAAAAACAAAATATAGAAGATTAAATCATCTTGCCAAATATGTATTTATTAAGATTTTGAATAATTATATAATTTTATTTTTTGTTATGGATTTCAATTTTGATGGATTGGAATATCAAAATTTTATCAATTTTGGTAAAATGAAATATAAAAAATGTTGTAAACCATGGATAAATTTGTTTCAATTTTGATAAATTAGAATATCAAAATGTTGTAAAACATAGAATTATTTGTTTTTGAATTTGTGATTAAAAAGAATAGTTATGATTTATAAATTGGAATATCAAAATCTTATAAAACATAAAATTATTTGTTTTTGAATTTGTGATTAAAAAGAATAGTTATGATTTATAAGTTAAATTTACATTAAACCAGTTGGCATAAGAATATTCCTTGTAACATTACATTGCCGATATAAAAACAAGAAATAGGAATTATTAAAGGCCAAAGAAATAATGAAATAATTATGACCGGTAAAGAAATTAAATTGACCTCAAATTTACGGTTTTGAAATCTGGATACTTGTTGAAGTTGAGCTGTAATTTATGAACTGAAGTGTCACATACGTCTATGCTCGGCCGTTAACTTCATTAAATCCCTGGAGGAAGATTAAAATACCACTAAATTGCAGTTAATACACTTCTTGATTACCAAACAAGCAGAGGCTTCCATGAATCTGTTGAGGCTTGGAAATTCGCAGGCGGCAACAGTAAGGGATTCTCCCCAATCAACGTTCCCAACTAGCCCGTTGACTGTTTGGAATAGGGAATCCGTCCGGTTTGCGGTCCGGCTACTGTAGGTCAAGAAACAAAACAAAGGCTTTACTGGTTGCGGCCTGGCCCACCGAATTTTTTGTGTTTGACTTAAGATATGAAATGCAAGTGCCTAACTAAATGCAGGGCGATCAAGATGCAGGGAGCGGTCACAATGTGATGCGCAGGTTCTTACCTCTCGTCTTATGCTCGCAAGCAACCAAATCAGATACAATAAGAAATAAATTAACTATCTAATCTATCCCTAGGGAGCAAAGTTATCATTATGGGTGAGCAATACATTTTGCACATGCATTATGAAGAATCACAGATAGCTGGTACTTCTTTCAAGACACATGAACGCTTACAGATATTTAAATAACCAGATAGCCGATCATTTTATAACAACGTCTATTACTCACAGTGAAAAATATCCCATAAAATACTGAAGAACATTTAACAAGAACATAGGTTCAGAACATTAAATACTCTTACAGTAAATGAAACACAACTGAAAACGAAAGAGTTCCTCTTCAACATTATTCATTGAGTTACATTGATACATTCCACTTTTCACTCTCTCCGACAGGCAAAATTGCAGTTTCCTTTGCAAAACGAAGTAGTTCCTCTTACAAGCAAACATTTAAAAAAATTTCCAGGGAAAAAGCCCTTTCTCAGTTCCCCTTTCCCATATTTAACTACCCCTACAGAGTGTTTCGTTTCCCCCCCAGACGCATGACCTTTCAGCTTCTCGAACGCTTCACATTCCGATCTTTTGTGCGCATGCAATCATGAACCACTTGGTAACTGATCCGTTTCTGCGTATTCATTATTCCGGATTTTGTCTTCTACGACCATGGTTCTCCATGGCAATTCCCTGAGCTTCAGTTATACCTCTGCCAGACGGTCCGTCTTTCTTCACACCATGGTAGGCTGACTGGTCTCCTCGAGACTATCTGCAGTCAATCGACAAGCATCATTTGTTTCAAGGGCGTCGCAAATAAAGCATTAGATTCTAACAATTGAACGACAATTCCACAAGAAAATGGTCGGGTTCGTCTCTTGTTCGGAGAAGAAAATCGATCGAGCTTTGGGCGGGAAACTGATGAATCGGCAGTCGGAAGGAAGTAAGCTCGGAGACCAAAAGGTTTTCCCAGCCACAACGGCAGGCGAGGCTTAAGTCGTGGGCCAGCGAAACGCAAGCAAGAGGGGCTTTAAATCGGCCATCGGACGGTTTTGAGCTTCGGAGGCCGGAAGACTTTCAGAGCCGCAACGACGAGAAAGAGAGCTCGGAGATACACGAAGCGGGCAGGAGAAATAATCGGACGTCGGGCGACTTTAACATCGGAAGTTAAAAGAATCTCCCAGCCGCAACGGCGGACGAGTCAGGGCTACGGGTAAGCGGTTTAAGGTTTAACACGAATCGGACGTCGGAGAAACCTAGAGAGTCGGACGCTAAAATGGTCTGAGAGCCGCAATGGCAGCGGAAAAGAAACTCACAGCTTCCGACCTGAAATTAAGAAGAGGCCCGATCACAAGAAAAAACAAGTATTCAAACAATTTTTAAGGATCAGGCACAGCTAGGTCCGTTATTTCTTTGAAAAGGCAACTCTGAGGAACAAAGATTTCCCCCCTTTCTTTTATCGACCAGTAAACCAGACATCCACGACTCAAACCGAAACTGAACAAGGAATACATACACCGGCTGACATCCATCTCCAAAGTGAAACGAAAATAAGATACGCCCAAGAGACTCAAGAAATAAACGATCAAACCAAACAAAGATGATGAGGAGGGGCCCAGAATTTAAATAACAATAAATTTGGGGAGAACAGTTGCGGCAGCAACAGAATCCTTGGAATTAATGTAGACAATATGGCATTAGCGGATGAAATTGACAGTAGCCCAGAAATGTTCCAACTATTTATTTATTATTATTAACCCTCCATTGTTATGTTTCAGTCAAGTTCTATTTGGAGCTAACACGTGCAAATGCTAAAAAGGAGCAACGGTTTATTTAAGTCCTGAAAAATTCAAAAGCAATAAAACCATAAACAAGCGTTTAAACCTTATCTATGTTGAATACATCGCCGGTTTCTTGACGTTCTTGTGCAGTAATACCTTCCTAGTTGTGGAGCCTTCGTGGCCTCCCATCATAAAAACGCGCTTTTGAGGCTGAAATCACACACTACAAATTAGAATCATGAGAACCAAGTCTTTGCCGACATTTAAAGTGATACAGCTGAGGGATATAACCAGATGCAAATTACTTAATTAATTACTTCAGGTGGTAGAGGAGCCCTGGATGCACTAGTAATTTGTGATAGATAAACTCGTTCACTTCTGGGCTTTGCAACTTTCAATATATAACAAGCGCTTGTCAGCAAGAGCAAGCAAACCTTCTTGAGGTTCAAAGAAAAAGTAATTTACAATCTTTATTTTATATATTTCTAAATAGTGTATTGCATATATTTACCACGGCCTTGCCTAATGGTTTTATATCCAGCAGCACTATACCCTGGTAATTGCTCACTTTCTTTATGAAGAATACTGCCAAGACAATAATATCATATAATGTAATAAGATCATCACAATATTAGCAAAATAAAATAAATTCAAATATGTCTCATAGACTGGCTATATATTTAGGAAGAGAAAGTGTTGTAAAAACCTGTACAATAGGATTTCCTTTTCATAATAATGAAGTGGTTGATGACAGTCTGGCATTCATTTTGTTGTGTCATTCCAACGGTATTTCAATTTTTTTGGATTCGACTTTAATATGCCCATAATATTTCCTAATTTGTTTATGTTTAAGATGCCAATATTGCGTGTAGTGTATGGGGTTCCAGTCTGAATTAGGTCAAAAGCTTTCGACCTTTATTTGTTATATATCTATGGTAGTGAATGAAAAGTTTGGCAGCTTGGCTGGCAGACTTTACAACCCGTCTGGCTGAGAGACAGGTGACCCAGACGAGTAATATTATTTTTTATATTTTTGCAAGAGGATTAGGTCGCTCGAGCACTATCGAGTCTTTCCAATGTACAAGAAAAGACTCACATACGTCTATGATCGGCCGTTAACTTCATTAATTTCTGAACTGAAGTGTCACATACGTCTATGATCGGCCGTTAACTTCATTAAATCCCTGGAGGAAGATTAAAATACCACTAAATTGCAGTTAATAAACTTCTTGATTACCAAACAAGCAGAGGCTTCCATGAATCCTTGGAATTAATGTAGACAATATGGCATTAGCGGATGAAATTGACAGTAGCCCAGAAATGTTCCAACTATTTATTTATTATTATTAACCCTCCATTGTTATGTTTCAGTCAAGTTCTATTTGGAGCTAACACGTGCAAATGCTAAAAAGGAGCAACGGTTTATTTAAGTCCTGAAAAATTCAAAAGCAATAAAACCATAAACAAGCGTTTAAACCTTATCTATGTTGAATACATCGTCGGTTTCTTGACGTTCTTGTGCAGTAATACCTTCCTAGTTGTGGAGCCTTCGCGGCCTCCCATCATAAAAACGTGCTTTTGAGGTTGAAATCACACACTACAAATTAGAATCATGAGAACCAAGTCTTTGCTGACATTTAAAGTGATACAGCCGAGGGATATAACCAGATGCAAATTACTTAATTAATTACTTCAGGTGGTAGAGGAGCCTTGGATGCACTAGTAATTTGTGATAGATAAACTCGTTCACTTCTGGGCTTTGCAACTTTCAATATATAACAAGCGCTTGTCAGCAAGAGTAAGCAAACCTTATTGAGGTTCAAAGAAAAAGTAATTCACAATCTTTATTTTATATATTTCTAAATAGTGTATTGCATATATTTACCAGGGCCTTGCCTAATGGTTTTATATCCAGCAGCACTATACCCTGGTAATTGCTCACTTCCTTTATGAAGAATACTGCCAAGACAGTAATATCATATAATGTAATAAGATCATTACAATATTAGCAAACTAAAATAAATTCAAATCTGTCTCATAGACTGGCTATATATTTAGGAAGAGAAAGTGTTGTAAAAACCTGTACAACAGGATTTCCTTTTCATAATAATGAAGTGGTTGATGACAGTCTGGCATTCATTTTGTTGTGTCATTCCAACGGTATTTCAATTTTTTTGGATTCGACTTTAATATGCCCATAATATTTCCTAATTTGTTTATGTTTAAGATGCCAATATTGCGTGTAGTGTATGGGGTTCCAGTCTGAATTAGGTCAAAAGCTTTTGACCTTTATTTGTTATATAACTATGGGAGTGAATGAAAAGTTTGGCAGCCTGGCTGGCAAACTTTACAACCTGTCTCTCACGCTCGAGAGATAGGTGACCCAGACG
The DNA here is from genome assembly GCA_001517045.1 of Pseudotsuga menziesii. Lineage (NCBI taxonomy): Eukaryota > Viridiplantae > Streptophyta > Pinopsida > Pinales > Pinaceae > Pseudotsuga > Pseudotsuga menziesii. The sequence goes on from LPNX011156737.1 coordinate 68,655, forward strand.
AGTAATATTATTTTTTATATTTTTGCAAGAGGATTAGGTCGCTCGAGCACTATCGAGTCTTTCCAATGTACAAGAAAAGACAGGACCAACCTCTACCTCAAGCTAAAGCTGCAAAAGAGAGTATATTGTAAACTAAATACTAGAAGAATCTAATTTGGAAGCCAAACTAGATAACCAAGGTAGGGTTGACTGATCCAAGGCAAAAGGAAAGATGCAAGCTTTGGGGAACAATACAAGGTCATGCTTTGATTGGTTTGAAAAAGAAAGTTACACATATAACTTGTTGGTTGTGCTAAGGAATATCTCTCATCTCAGAAGGGAGTATTCTGGAATCCCAACGTAGGGATGTTGGCATGTAGCAAAATAGCATGCAAATCACAGACCACCACAAGCCAAAACAAAACTCAGAAAACATTAAACCCTATTAAAAAAAATTATAATGCCGGTCATTAGAATCGAGAGGCCAGCCAGATCAATAAAAGCAGGACGAGACGAGCTAGTACAAGCTGTAGCCTATCATGTGCTAGTACAGTACAGTGCAAGAAGAATTTCACCTCTGGACAAGTGGTGAAGCTTGCCACTGCGATTCTCCTTTATCCATAAAGAAAAATCCCCTAAAGGAAACATCACAGTACATAAATTTTAGAAAAATGAATGAAATTCCAAGAAATTGTTACCTGGGTGATAGACAATATGGAACAGGTTGTGTGCTGAAAGTGGGTTGTTGAATGCAAGCAAGATTACAGCTGATACTGATATACACAGGCTTTCTCTCTAAAAGTGTTGTGAAAATCACATAGTCGATGGGCTCCATTTAAACATGGATTTCTTTTATATCAAAAGGGATTAAATCCTATCCTTCGGCCCTGTTTGCTTAGCTTTGGCCATCATATTTTCACTAGCATCTCCTACTTTGCATGCAAACAATAAATATTTTTATAGATACAATTTAACCATCGTTGTTTCCTCCCTAAGAATAGAAGCCCACTCTTTTTTAAAAGGATATAATTGTTTATTTTTCTCAATTATAGCTACATTTGAAACATTGATTTTATATAAGAAGGGATTAATTACTCTTCTTCATCCAACTGGTTTACATTGAATGACAGTAGTTATTGGTAAGATGCAAATCCACCGGGAAGAGAGTACAATGTTGGACAATTCCATTTCAACCTGCGGTAGTAATTATTGTTCTTCTGCTAGCTTTACATTGAACGGTCGTGGGTAAGCTGCCAATCCAGTGGGAACATAGTAGGTTGTTGAATAATTCCAGAACCCTTGATGCTGTCGGTACTACAATGTCTGTTCCAACTCGAGTGTTTCATACTGAACTGATTTCTCAACGGCGAAGCCAGGATTTGGTAGTTAGGGTCGCGACTCGCAACCCATGCTTCCTCCCTTTCGTTTTTGCTATGCGCATGATTTGCTGAAGCCACGAAAAAATAAATATGGGTTATTCGAAATAGGACTCCAGATAAAAAGCCACTGAAAAGAATAATTGAAAATAAGCTAGGGCAAAAGTCCACCACCTACTTGGAGTCCAGTTCTTCAATTTCGGTCACAAAGGTGCCCAAGACTTGTCAATTGCATGAAGAATATTAGCACAGTTTTTAAACATTAGAGCTCCTCAACAAAGAAAATCAACATTCTATCCATTCCAGTAACCGTATAACTTCACATTCTACATAATTTGGAGGGACCTGAGCCCATGTAAGCATTTGGAAACAACCATACTCTTGATTGTATGATGCAGAATATGGTTGATACCATAGTCGTTAGAATTTGGCCCCCACGATACAGATGACGAGAAGATTCTGGCTGTAACGCATTGATAATGCTGAGCCCGGACGCATGCAAATAGCCACTTGTGAGTCTTGCAAGGTTTGTCATCTGCAGTGAACTGTGGATTGCACGTGTGAGTCAAGGTTTATCAACTGTAGTGAATTGTGGACTGCAGTGTTACTTGAAGTGTGTCTTGGGCCTCGGGTAAGGAATTCTCTTCCCCCCCAAAAAAATGAAAACCATTTTCCAACACTACTTAGGCCATTACTACTGCTTACGTCATCACGCCGCTGGGTCTTGGGGCACAAAAACCCAAGCAAACGTCACATGTAAAAGACCAATATAAATTAAGTTAAATCAATATTTAAATATTTCAAAAAATAAAATTTAATCAAACTATATTAAAAACATTTGAAAACTAAAAAATTTAAATATGCATGTCGAATTAATTGACCTAACCGATTCATATATATTCTGTGTCGGGAACATAATAAATCATACGATGATCACTATGAGTCAAATAAATTATTTTACTATGTTGAATACATGTTTGGATATATTTTGTACACCCGTAGTACTTGTAAACTTTATTGAGAGGACGTCCTCGCATAGTACTCGGACGTTTTGGGATATCCCTTTTGAGTATTGGGATATTTTGGAATATATTTTATCACGAAAGTATTTTTTTAAATACATATAAAAATTTTATAAGAATTAATATAGATTAAATTTGAAAAAAAAGATTCAACAAGTGAAATTAAATAAAATTGCTTATATTTGTATTTTATAAATAAGTTTTTTAATTACGTCGATATACGTTTTTATTTGAGATTTGGGGTACACTACGACCTATGCTTTTTCATCTATGGAGGAGGATGAGACATGTGTACTGTCGAGATTGATACTACAGTAGTCGTTGAAAATTCAAAATAAACAATTATAAAAAAAAGAATATAAAAAATAACTGGTAGCTAGTCGATGAACGGATAACTAGTAGCAATGCATGGATAACTCATAGTTGATGAATGGATAACCAACAGTTCATGGCAGATAACTAGAAGAATGCGAGATAAAAGAAAAAAAAATAACTGATAGTTGATAAATGGATAACTGGAAGAATGTCGGTGATGACATGTAGCTAGCCATGGATAACTCACAGTTGAACCCATTTAACTGGAAGAATATGAGGAATAAAAATATATTTCCAAACTGTCTTCCATTCCATAACTATCTCTCAACCACAAACTATGTGGGTGTGCTAGTTACGTTGATATCCATTTTTATTTGATATTTGAGGTGGACTATGGCCTATGCTTTTTCATCTATGAACGAGGATGGGACAAACGTACTCTCGAGATTGATTCTATGGCAGTCGTTCAAAATTTAAAATAAATAATTATAAAGAAAAGAATATAAAAAATAGCTGGTCGTTGATGAATGGATCACTGGTAGCTTTGTATGGATAACAAATAGCTGATGAATGAATAACCAACAGTTCATGGCAGATAACTAAAAGAATGTGAGATATAAAATATAAAAAATAACCGGTAGTTGATAAACGGAGAATATGAAGAATTCTCATGATAACATGTAGCTAGGCATGGATAACTGAGAATTGAAATCGTTTAACTAAAAGAATATGAGGAGTAAACAAAATTTCCAAATTGTTATCTATTCCATTATTATCTCTCAACCATTTGATCCCTATAAGGTGATCCAACCACAAACTATGTGGGTGTGCTAGTAGTTTAAATTTTTTTAATTAATAATTGCAGATAATTTAAAGGTAACAATTAAAATAGTTATAAAACATTTGACCATATAACAATGTAATAATGTATTTATTTATGCATAATTTAAAAACAAGCTTTTGATAATTAAATTGCAAACATTAATAAGTTAAGTATTATGTGCTAATTAGGTCTAGCCTGAGTGGTTGTGCAATGGAGTGTTCTCTATTGAGGTTCTATTTAGTTAAGCTATATGTTGAGCTCATTTAGCTAGAAGTTGGACATTTACAAAAGTTTAAAGACAAAAAATTATCAAAAAAAAATCCTTGAAATTCATGGATATATTATCAGGTATCATATTTATAGACTTGTCAACTTAATTGCTAAACATGATTTATGTGAACCTTAAAGTTAAAGCAAAGTTGTTCTCTATCCCTAAAACATTTTGGTAATATGTTGTATTAGTATTACATTCACTAGAATAGCCATCACCTTTCATAAGATGACATTTCTCTTTTGATAAAAATACTTTAAGATCTTAGTAAACAACTTTAAATTCTTATAAGTTAGTCAAGTATTGGAAAAAAATTATGCCTTCATTTTATGTATAAAAATAACATCGTGGAGGAAGTTCACATCTAAATATTTAAGTTGATCTTCATCATAAGTTCAATTAAACTAATTATTTTTAAAATAATATTAATTGAGTTTTAAAAACTTATTTTGATTTAATAACAATCATAAAACTATTTCATTTTATTTTTTAATAGAAAAATAGTTAATTAATATTATAGATTTAATTAAAAGAAAAATTAATTGAATTTCAAAAACTTATTTTGATTTAATATCCATCTTCAAACTATTTTATTTTATTTTCTAAATCAATTAAATATTTGAAAATTAATTTTTAATTTTCACAATATTCAATATTCAATTTTATAAATAGTATTTATAGAATTTTATAAAATTATAGTAAATTGTTTTTGCGAACTACAAATTAATTAAAAGTCAATAGAAATTGACTCCAAAGAGATTACTATATACCTGCTTTGGTAGGTATAAACATAAGCAGGTATAAACATATAAACATATTGATCCATGTATATACATAATAAATTTGTGTTTAAAATGAATTTAAACTGCTTTTAATTTTTTTAAATTTTGTGTAAAATTTAAATTTGAGTTAATATATTTTCTTCCAAGGAAAAATTCTGTAATTTTATTAATTATAACAAATTACATATGAAGATATGCTTGCAAGCAGATTTGCACCAAAAAGGTTGTATACAAGGTATGTTAAGAAATATCAACAAAAACATTACATAGTCTGTCAGATCGTGATCTAATTGTGGTTGAAAGGAGACTAAACTACCAAAGCAAAAGCATCAAAAGAAGTGGCATGTAGCCCACTTAGGCATCTATCGGGTACTAGATTGAAAATGAAAGAAATATACAACTTCATTTTGACCGAGATGTCATTATGATCTTTAGTTATATGTCGTTGTCTGAACTCCAACTGGATGCATTCTTTAGACAATGCATCGACCAACTAGTTCATTTCCCTCTATATGTAGAAGCAAGACAAAGTTGAAAATTATGCCCTTAAAAGAAATTTTTTAGCAAGTAAAGGAGACAAGTGATTATTTTAGCATCATTGTATCTCATTTACCCAATTTACAACAAGCTTCAAGTCCCTGAAAACCTGTAAATCTCTACAACCTTTTTCTAAAGCATAGAGAAGAAAAAGCTTTAAGGCTAGTAGCTTGGTATAATTGTTTGAGCCTAATCCCATCCCAACGTTTAATTTGAAACAATGTGAATCCAAGAGGTACAAGATGCATCCTCCTCCACATTTTAATGGAGAGCCTTGGGAGGCTCCCTCAAAGTACCCCCAAGGAATATTTTCGTTTATGTTTTCTTCATAAATTACTCTTGTATTCTCCCCATCCTTTTCCCGAGTGAATTTAGATAGGATACCAAGGCTTTGACATGCTACATTTTTTGGAATGCTAGTTTTGTCTTGAAATAGGATTTTGTTTCGTGCGATCCATACTCCCCAACAGATGATAAGTGGGAGGGATTTGATCTTGTAGAAGTTTTTGTTCTAAGGCCAACCCTAGAAGAATTCCTCCAAGGTCTCACCTTGCCATTGTAGACTTTTCCCCAACATCAGTAGGAATTCATGCCACATTTTTTTGGAGAAAGGGAAGTTTACAAAGAGGTGGATATAAGTCTCTGAATCCTTTTTGCATAAGGGACACCAACTAGGACCTTCCAATCTTATTATTTGAAGCATATCTTAGTTTGGAGCTTTGTTTTCAAGCATGCACCGCATAGAAAATTTTGATTTCGCTAGGCACTTAATCTTCCAAACTCGTTTCCACCACCACTTGGGGCCCCCTCACAAATCATCGTCAATGAGATGTAAGTATCTTTGATTAGGAGAATAATACCCATGAGGATATGCATCCCATGACAAATTGTCTTCTTGGCTATTGATTCTAATATGTGCCTTTCATAAAGTTGTAATGTGTAGGTTCCATCTCCTAGTGTGTTCCTCCCGAAGCTCAATATGGTTTGCACCAATCCACCGTTGACCCTACATAGTGGTAGAGCTAGGATCGGTGATATGAGAAAGAATGAAGAGTTTCCTATCTCTTAAATACTGAATGAGGCCATTTGGAGGCTGATGAATTTATTCGATTCATAATCGAGGATCCATGCCCAATGTACAATATCGACCATTCCCCTCTTTCCATACGAGGTGATTTCAAATGAGATCAAAATCCTTCACTGCTATCTTCCAAACATTGGAGACATTGTTTAGATTCTTAACAGGTTTTCTAATCTAATCCAGAATGGAATCCTGGGAAATATATTTATGTATGACAACTTCTCTCCATAGGGATGGGGAGGAAATCAGTCTCCAGATGCTCTTGGCTGCCAGGGATTTTGAGAAAAGAAAGCTTTTTTTAAAGCCCCACGCTTCGACTGGTTTGGGAAGAGCCAATTCATCCCATCGAACCCACACAAAGGAATTTTGGGATCCTCTCCAAAGAAAAGAAAAACGTAACTTTCGAATTATTTCTAAGATACCTTTTGGTACCCATGCGAGGGAGATCCAATAAATTGTAATGGATTTTAGCATATATTTGACAAGCACCAATCTTCCACCTCTCGACAACCATCACAAGTTTCACACTTTTAGCCTTTTTTCAATCTTTGCAATCATCCACATCCAATATTATTTACTATAATTGTTTGGCTTAAGATGGAACCCCCAATATTTGTGCCCTTTATCAAAGTTGAGATTCTCAAAGGCAAGTTTGTCTGCAATGTATTCCCCATCGCCCTACTCTATGTTACAACAAGGAAAAATATATTTTTCTCATTTATTTCCATGCCTGTTGCCCTTCTGAAGATTGTCATGATGCCTTCTAATGTATCCATATCACTTATGCTGCCACAACTTAAAATTAGGATGTCCTACACAAACAACCGATGGGTTATTCTGAGTTGATGGGATATTTAACTGCCCCAAAAAGTCCTCGGTCTATTAGCCTTAGCCACATATCAACTTAGGGCTTCTACCACCGACAAAAAGAGTAGTAAGGATAAAGGGCATCCCAGACGAAGCCCTCTTTCAGTTTTGAAGAAAGAGGATGCAACTCCATTGATTAGAAATGCAAATGAAGCTGTCTACATACAATCCATAATCCATTTGATGAATTCTACTTCAAACATGATATGGGTTAGAATCATTCGAAGGTAGAGCCAATGTACTCGATCATAAGATTTGGCAAGGTTGATTGTCAATACTTCCCCCCTCATATGCTTGGTTTCGATAGTATGGAGACCTTCCTGGGACACCCCAATAGCCTCATGAATCTACCTGCCTTCCAAAAACCAAAATTTTTCCTTTGAAATGGCCTTAGATAAAATCCTCTTGATCCTTCTCGCTACGATCTTTGCAATTATCTTATAGATTCCATTGCAGAGTGAAATCAATTTAAAGTCATCGAGGGAGGAATGATTGTTTGATTTGGGGATTAAAGAAATAAAGACAAAATTAAAGGGAGGATGTATATGATAATTCACTCTAGATTCCTTCACCACCGTGAGAAGATAAGGGCCAATGAGATCAACGAAATACAAATAAAATTCCACTCGGAGGCCATATGGACCTGGACTTTTATCCCTTTAAAAGCTTTGGATAGTTTCTTTTAACTCATCTTCAATGATGGCAGTTCTTAGCTCTTCATCATCTTCTTCAGAAACAAAATGAGGGAAAAACTAAGCAATTCCTACAATTTTAGTAATGGAGGTGCCTTGCTTAGCTTTGAACGGATCACTGGAGTGTTTTTTTGTTGTTCTAGCCATACCATCAAAGGAAGAGTCCTCAACCCCTTCTTTGTTTCTCAAACTCCATATTGTATTTTCCATCTCCCTCCCTTGAGCAAAAACATGGAAGAATTTAGTGTTTTGAGCCCCACAATTGAGCCAGAGTGCTCTACTTTTCAACCGCCATTTCGCTTCGTTGTTGGCCAGAGTTGCCTTGCGTCTACATTCTAAAAGTATTAGGCGCTCTTCTTCTTCTTCTTCTGCCGCAAACCCTCCCCCTTTAGTTTCTCGTATTCTCCTGAGTCGTTCCTTGATATTCTTTAGTTCAGTATCTTCTTCTTCCTTCTTCTTTTTCCTCTAGTCCAATATCTTAGATTTTATTATTTTTAGGTTCTCTGCAAATTTTTTGAGTCAACATATGTTATCAAATAATTTTATTTATTTTTTAATTAATTACATTTTATGTGACAAGAACTCTCCAATATGAGGTTATAAAACACTTCACTACTCTTGATATAATAAAATTAATAAAAAATTTTAAAACTATAATGAATATTGTTAAGATAAAAGTGAACTCTCATAAGCTTTATAGTGAAATATGACATTGGACAATTCATAAAACTCCGTGGGTGGAAAGGATTTTCCATCTTTGTGAGACTATGAGCATTAAGGATGAAAGTCACTTTCTGTTAGAGTGCCCTGCATACACCCACAACAAGTCATAGTTTCATAATCTTTCCTACAATACAAACCTCCCCAACCTTCTGACATGTCAAAACTATGATGACTTATGAGTGTTTTTTTTAAAGCTTTTCAAGCATAGGCTTTTTTTTCACAGCAATCCAAGTAATCTTTTCTCTTAAAGTCCAATAGATCAAAATGATCTCAATAGACGTTAACCACCACCACCACCATAATAATTTATTTATTTATTATTTGTAATATATTAATATGGATATACTTAAAACTTAAAAGTAAATTATTGGAATGAATACATTTTTAAAGAAAAATATTTAAAATACTGTATATTAAATGTTTTTAAAAATTAAAAAATTTGAAAAAAATTTGAAATATATTAATTTAATTTATTAAATATTAAATAAATCTTTTAATAATAATAATAATAATAATAATAATAATAATAATAATAATGCTTAAAATTATATCTAACTAAATTTCATATTAAATTATAATTTAATGTTATGAATACTCTAACGAGGAGTTGTCGTCGTGGTTATCATCATCTTCATCATTTTTTATATAATATGTCGTTTTTATATATAATATGTTTTGGTTTGGTAGTAATGGAAGTTTGTGTGGCACTATATTAGTATATTAAATTATAATTTAATGTTATGAATGCTCTTAATACTTAACGAAGAGTTGTCGTTGTAGTTATCATCATCTTCATCATTTTTATATATAATATGTTTTGGTTTGGTAATAATGGAAGTTTTTATGGCACTATATTAGTAGCGAGTAACATTGCTAAGCAATAACCACCCAATGATATATTTATTTAATTAAAATAAAATCAAATAAAATAAAAATTATTAAAAAAATAATGTTTTTAAAAAATAATGATGATTTAAGTATATCATGAATAGTTATCAAAAAAATTTATGCCCCCACTTCACTTCAAATCCCTCTTTTTAACATGTTATTACTTGATTATTGATGAGTCATACAATTTATCATAAATTGTTAAGCTAACCTTATGTACCGAAGAATATAATCGAAAGTTCAAACAAAAATGTTTAACTTATATTAATGTATTAAGAAAACAAAAATATCTTATATTTATGATTATGTATATGTTATAGGTTTAAGATGTCTTGTGCATAGTGTTTCGAAAGTTTAAATAAAAAATGTTTAACTTATATTAATGTATTAATAAACCAAAAATATCTTATGTTTATGATTATGTTTAAGATGTCTTGTGCATAGTGTTTCATAGTATGCTTTTTACGATTTGTCAATAATCGTTTGTCAATGCCAACTTTAACTTATAACTTTATAAAGTTAACTTTATCATCACGTCAAATTTGAATATTTGAAGTGATGGATATGCTTTTTATAATTTGTTGGGAGGAGACCAATAATGTACAGGTTAATAATCGTTTGTCAATACAAGCTTTAACTTATAACTTTATCATTAATTATATAAATAAAGTATTGTCAAATTTGAACATTTGAAGTGATGGATAGTTGTTAATGAAAAATTTGTTGAATTCGATTATGAAAATTCATGTTGGAGATATCTTTAACTCTCACATAGTTGATGATATAAAATGGAGAGGGAACTAAAAAGGGATAGTAAGCAACCTTTGGTTTAGTAAAAGAAAATGGTGTGCTTTGAGTTAAAGTAAATCAAGGATATGTTATAAACTTGTTAGACTTAGGTTGTGCAAATTTATTTGGTTTATTGAATAAGTCTTAATGTGTGTATCGGTGATTTTCGAAAAAAATTGAGTGAATAAAAAGATTGGACTCAATTGCATGGAAATTATTCACATTCAGTTTCCATAGGGTTTCTTAATAGAGACTGGTATAATTAGTTAAATGCATAGTGACTATGAAGAGTTCATATATTTCGATGTGCAAAAAGATTTACAATTTAGAATGGAAAATTTTAATCCTTAATATTTAGAAAGATAAAGACAATTGAGTGTAAGAGAAATACAATATATTGAAAGAAATACTTCGTTTAAAGTATTCGGGGTAGTGAAATGTGGATGAGGAAAATCAACAATCAAATGTAGTTGGATATCAACTAGATATTATTGGTTTATTACACATGGAGCTATAGTTGAATTATATTAATTGTTATCTAGTGTATTTTCTTCATAGCTAGTGTTTTCAATCATGTTTTGTCTAGGTTGGATGATAAATGAACCCTCATTTTGTGTTTTGAAATGCAAGTATGATAAATTTGAGCAACACTATAAAGACGAGTAGCTTGTTGAGTTTCTAATGCTATTTATGCATGTCACAATACATACACAAATCGATTGAAATAATAAAGAATGTTTTCACACACATTGAGAAATTGATAAATAAGGTGATGTATTATCTTAGAATTTGTAAGTTGATGCCATGGAAAAATTGAAGTGGTCTAGTAGAGTTTCAAGGAGGAATGAAGAAAAATCTCATTGATTTACTTTTTGGTTTAAACAATGTCAAACACAACATCTTGATAAATTGTTTGATAAAATTCTTGTACTACATTTCTATTTAAAAAAACATTTCTATTACTTTTGCTTTACATTTTAATTAAAAAAAGGGAGTTCAAATTTTTGTGAAGTCTCTAGCATGTCAAAGTTTCATTTTAAACAATAACAAAGTAATCTAACTTTAAGGTCATGACGAAGCCAGAGATCGAATTGGTGTATCATACCCCCTTATTTATGGGTCAAGGGGCCTGGACTCCATGTAGCGATTTGACTACTAAAATTTACGGAGATGTTTATACCCTACCCCTCCATATTTAAACACAAGACCTCGTAAAATGAAACACATATTCTAACCATTAAATCCACTAAAGCTGTACACAAAATTCACTTATTACTTAAAAAAAAATCAATTATGACTTAACCAAAAAATACTAATTAAAAAAAATAATAACCCATCATCTCCTTAATAAATAAATAAATAAAAATAAATTACAAAATAACAACTCTTTAAAAATCAATAACTATAATTTGAAACTTGTAACTTGTAATGTTCCTTCACATATATCCAAATATTTTTAATAAAAAATATTTAATGACAAAACACTAACTTTACCAACCCAACATTAATATTCCTTACTAAATCTTGACATGTTTATGTTTATCCCTTCATAAGTTGTTTAATTGGGCCATTGTAATATATATATATATATATACCAACCATCTACCTAATCTTGATAGGGTTATCACCTCGTAGGTTGCTCATTAGACCCCACTGCAATATACATTTAAAAAATCCAGTCATTGAGAGAACTAAACATTATTGATATAGCATAGTGGGGTTAGAACAACAATTCCAACACGTGGAAAACAATGAAATATAAAAAAAAACTATTTGCATGTATGGGAAAAGTAAATGCAAATAATGTTGGATAACTACCATGATTGAGGTAGAACTGGGTTTGGAGGGAACTAGTCCCAAATGATTCTTCAAGTCTTGTAAAAGTCACCACCAATCATGTTGGACAAGTTACATGACATGATTGGGGGTAGAACTAGCACTAAGGGCCTTTCTAATTGGACCTTCCTAAGGGGTTTTGGTATGGTGGGACATTGTTAGCCTTTTTCAATTTCCGAAGCTCACTAGGCTTTTTCTAGTTCAATATCTTACTAGAAGTCAATCTTGTTGTTGAATATGCAACTTTTGGACGTCTCTAAGTTTATAGGGCTCTCAATAATATTATTTTTTAATGAAAATAAATAAACAAAGTCAAGTCCACATGTCTATAGTGAAACCAAATGTTAAAGTAGGAAAGGAATACACAAGTGAAAGTGGGAATAAACTAATAATGTGAGGATATTAGGGCATGGCTTCCACCGACAAAGCAACATCCTTTTACCTAAATTTATTTAAAAAATATAAGAATAACTCCTCATTGGTCAATGCTTAACAATTAATAATTTTCTAAACATATTTGAATTCGATGACCAATTAAATTTATTTAAATATATTTTAACTCTAGAAGGCCAATTGATATTGATTGGATAGATGACCAATTAAATTTGTTTAAATATATTTGAGCTCTAGAAGGCCAATTGATGTTGATTGGATAGATGATATAGTTGAGTCATGTTTTCCTCTTAATTTAATTTGATTGCATGATTAAGTGATTCAGGGGCTAGGTGTAAAGTCAATCACCTCATTAATTTAATTTGATTGTATGATTTAATAATCGGAAGGGCTAGGTGCAAAATCAATCGTTGATTTTGTGCTTGGTTTTTTCAATCACTAGATTATATAATTGAGTTAAGGCCATGTTGCTATGTATAATTGTTGTTTTTCTTTGTTTTGTCGAGTGAACATGAGGTTGATGACGTGTCAGTGGGAGGCATCATTAACCATGGCCAACAAGTTTTCGAAGGATGAATAGAGAATAATTTATTTGATCTATTATTTGGTTGAAACAATATTGTTTTTTTTTTAACAGAAACTTAAAAATTTTGATTGATTAAAAGTGGTTGTAGCCCAGCCCGACGTACAAAGAGGAATCCAGAAAAAGAAGGCTGATGCCCTCTAAATGAACAGTCAGCCTTCTTACAAGTGCTTTGAGAAGAGAATCCCAAATTCTTCTGAAGCTATTTCGAGAGAAAGAATGCTTGCAAGAATAGACTCTCACGAATTGTGAGCAGAGAAGAATACAGAAACACAACATTAAATAGGCGGAGAGGAAAGCCCCTTAATGAAAGGATCCAATTTCTTCTGAGAGCCCGAGCTGATATTTGAGGCTGCTTCCTTTTCTCTACGTTCTTTATTTTTCTTTCACCCTCTGGTGAGGGGAGGAGAAGGAGCTGAAAAGTCTTCGGATTCAGAGGTTCCCTCAGACGAAGGGGCCAAGGAAGCCAGCCCTGCGTGGACTGAGGCCGCGTGAACCAAAGCGTTGAGGTCTTTCCTAGAACCTGGAGAAGCAGGTTTTGGATCAGCTGCCTCTGTGGAGCCAGAGGGACCAGGGATTCCTTGCTCCGGGACAACTGCAACTTCAGGTTCTTGTGCTTCATCTTCCTGGAGAACTTCAAAACTATTTCTATTTTTTGGCCGTGAAGTATCTGCAAGAGGAGAGGGATCTTGAGGAGAAACCTTGTGCTGAGACGCTTGAGGCTCCTTTCGCCGGGGAGGACAACGTCGATTAGAGACCGTCTGGAACTCTGCATCTTTGGAAGTTGGGAGATTTGCTGGTTTCTATGGTTCTGCAAGCTTAGGGAAGCTTTTAGCAAAGTGATCGTAAACATGACAGAAGTTGCATTTGAAAGGGATCTGCTCATAATCCAGTTCTTGAATGTGGCTCCATTCTCCTAAAGTGAGCTTTAGGGCCTCCGGGAGTCCTTTCTCTAGATTCACCTCTACGCAGATACGGGCACATCTGTACTAACCCCCTTTTGGTTCTGCAGTATCTAGATAGCGACCTAACTTATTACCAATGTCAATCAGAGTGCTTTTCCCCCAAAGATGAAGAGGGAGGTTAGGGAGTCTNAAACCCCAAAGACCATGGGGCTAAGAACAGACCTCTAGAACCCATGAAGAAAGGGCCCGAACGGAAGACAAGGTCTCTTTCTTCTTTATTTGAGAACATGAATACAAAAAACCCCCGTCCAGCTGCAAAGAGAGAGACCTGTCCTTGCAGAAGAGGGTTCCAATGTTCTGAGATCCAAATCTCCACTGCCTTAGGGCTGGGCCATAACCCTGTGAACTTGCCAATGAGGGCTTGTTCAGAGAGGATGAGAGATTTCTGACATGGATCCGAAGGAGAGAGCTCTAGAGAGGGGATCTCGTCCATCTTTTTCACAAACTTGGATGAAGAATGAGAAGCTGCCTGAGGAGCGGCATCTTGAACAAGGGCCTTGAAGGCGGCGAGCTGGGCATGAGAGCCCATTTCCTGAGAGGACTCCATGCTGAAACCACTAGAAACCACGCTGAGGCACGAGGAGCACCAGCCCGATCCTGTAAACACGACTCTGCGGGTTGAAACAATATTGTTGAACACATGTTGACAAATTGTTTATGGAACTCTTGCAATACATTTTTTGTTGGGAGAAGGGAGTTCAAGTATTTATCAAGTCTCTTGTATGTAAGAGTTCACTTTGAATATCAACGCTCAATCAATCAATCGTATGGTTTCATAATAAATAGTTAGAGGATAATCGTTAATTTTATAAAGATAAAATAGAGTTATATAATTTTGTAATAAACTTCTCTTAGCTTGCTAAAATTTAATGATACAAGAAGTGAAAATTCTTATTTATCTAAAACTCTAATTAAATTTTAGCAATTTGATTTAAAATTGAGAAAATTCCTGAATTCATTGTTTTATCGTATACATAATTTAAATCACATACTTTTTTTTTGTTGGATTTTTATGAAATTTATTAAAAAATAGCTCCAACAAAAATAACTCTAGATGACCATCTCCTCTAAGATCTAAAATTGCGGTGAAAACATTGGTGACTAAGCAAAATATGGCGAGAGTAGTTGTGGATGAGAGAAACACGAGACATGTAAAAATAACATGACAAACGAGTGAAACTTGAGTGATCTGAAATTTCATGGCTTTTTTAACCATTAAAATTGTATGTGAATTTTGTATGTTAAAAACTCATAAACTAGATTAAAACTGGAATTTTAAATGCCTAAAACACACTCATAAGCAAATAAACAATATGAAAACTATGAAAATGAAGAAAGATAAGAACTGATAATGGATTTCAGCCCTCCTAGGCTATGTCTCTGGGCCACTTCCAATGGGAAGGCCAATCTTATTAAGTCTTCTACACTTACATAAATGGGTTTCTAGAACCACTTCTGGTTTCTATTAGTAACTAGAAAAAACAGAAAGCACCATTGCGATCCTCTCGAAATTTCAAGAAAAATGAGTATGAACTCGACTACCTTTGCATGAGGCCTCCTTTGGTGCGCAAATCGAGAAACTCTATCTACATAAAAGACAGAACAATATGGATTTCACACCTCAGGATCCGTGCCCATTAATGACTGTATGTTGCCTTGGGAACTGTGCCAAACTTCTCCTTGAAGTTTGTGCCCATGTTACGTTTGATAATTCTTCGTGGTTCTGAAAATCGTGGTTTATATAGAGGTTTTGGGCACGTGTGGAGGAGCCACACACCCCTCGTTTGGCCTAATCTCCAGAACAAATTCTTAAGAAATTTCCGCCATTGTTCATACAATGGATGGGCCGTAGCCCAATGGTAAACTCTGCACCTTTGATGACAAAGGTCATGGGGTCAAACCTGCGAGCTTTTCTGCTTTGGTTGTTAACATTGTAACGTGCATTTGCCTGGCGATGGTGGTGTTGCAATGTGCCTTGTCCTTCATGACCTGTCTTATGACTTGGCTCGTAGAGTTGATTATTTCGTCGGCTTTGCGGTATTCTTTGGACATGTGGTGGCTTGTGGTCCCGCTAGTGGTGTTGTGTTGGCATAACATATAACAATACAGGGCCTCGATGTTGGCATATGGGTAAAGGGCTTAGCCCTCGACCCCCCCATTTTTCAAAATAAATACCAATTCAGCTTTATATACAAGTTTCATCCTATACATGTTAATAACCAATGTTGGAAGCCCTGGTTAGGAGGGCTTGGTGGAGACTCTGGTGGTCCCAAAGGTTGTCTGTTCGATTCCCATGGTCTCCAACAAATTTTGATAAATTGTACAATAACCTGCCAATAGGGCTACCATGTGGCATCACCCGATTGGCCCACCTGTACCCTCGTATGACAAGTTAGTGCCAAATGTCACCCTATCAACCTACCACATCACTAGTCTAGGGCTACCATGTGGCATCACCCGATTGGCAACCTACCATATCACTAGTCTAGGGCTACCATGTGGCATCACCCGATTGGCCCACCTGTACCCTCGTATGACAAGTCAGTGCCACATGTCACCCTATCAACCTACCACATCACTAGTCTGGTCCACATGGAACCATGTGGTGCTTCCATGTGGTCTCCATACGCTAACTGTACTTGGCACATGGATCCCTTTTTGCCATTTTCCACCTTATTTTAACATTTTTGCCAAAATTACAAACTCCAATAACTTTTACATCAGGAGGCCGTTTCGCACGAAACGAACATTACCGAAAAGATCTTGACGAGCTCTATATACATGTAAGATTTAATTTACTTTTTGAATACTTTCATTCTGATTGGACTTTGAGATTCTTTCTGATCAAACTTGCCCACTAGGAAGCTTTTGGGCCACCAAAGGCATAAAATCATCCATAAAATAGGTGAGGGTGCAACTCACTCACTTTTCGAATTTCTACCCATTGTGATTTGCTTGGATGCATTCCTTTCATCCCCACATGAAGAAATTCCATGTCACCTCTTTATGAAGATCTGGCCTTCTTATCAAGTATTACATCTTCTTAAAGTTCATTGAGATATTCAGGAGAAAACTCATCCACAAAAGGTACTTGAACCTATACATCTTGGTCTACAATCATAGGAGGATCATAGAGTTTCAAGTTTTCCAGATTAACAATGGAATAGATTTGCATACAAGGAAGAAATTCTAACCGAAAAGCATTATTACTGACTTTATCCAAAATTGTAAAAGGTCCATTCCTGATAGGCTTCAATTTTCTACCTTCACCTGGGAGTCGATCTTTACTGATATGAATCTATACTTGATCTTTAATTTGGAAATGATGATCTATCTGATGCTTGTCATTCCATTCTTTGTACTTGGCTTGACTTAATTCCAATTGTTCTTGCATTGCTTGATGAATCAACTGTATTTGCTGAATAAACTTCAGAGCTTTATCAACCTGTCCACATTCCATTGAATCTTTCCCAAAAACAAAGTCTAAGGGAGACTTTGGCAAATACCCAAAACATGTCTCAAATGGAGACTTCTGTGTTGAAGAGTGTATAGCTCTATTGTAGGCATGCTGAACATAATGCAACTGTTTATCCCAAAGCTTAGGCTGCTTGACACAATACCCTCGAAGAAGATGTACAACGGTCTGGTTAACCACTTCAGTTTGGCCATCGGCTTGTGGATGAAATGTTGTGCTCTTATTTATCTTTGTGTCCATAAGTTCCCATAAATATGACCAAAATTTCCCCGAAAAGCATGAATCTTGATCATATATAATAGAAGTAGGAAGTCCAAAATGGTGTGAGGAGTCTAAATTTGATTAGGTTTTTTGTTATATTCCGTCATCAAATTTCCTTGTCATAAATTGTAATATATTTCAAAGAAACTTAACCTCTCTTTGAAGTCGTAGATCCCTCTTACCCCCACCCCACACAATTAGTTAGGAATTTGTTCATTAAGTCATATTTTAAGAAATTTCATTATTAGTTTGTTGTTTCAATGGATTTTGGCCACTTTTTTCAAGTCATTATAGCTTTTATAAATGAATTCTTCATGTTTGGAAACATTCTTTCTATGAAAGAGATTTTATTTATCCTTATTTCCATAAATGTTGAGAACAAAATAACATATTTCACTTTGAATCTTGGTTTTTGGGGTGTATAGACAATATGCACTGCACGAAGCCTTAATGTCTTATTCAATCTCTACTTTGAATCAATAACTTCAATGCGACAATGGGCAAGGATCCACAAAATCTACCTTTGCATTTGTGGGGCCTTGAATCTCTAGGCACCACTAACAGCAATATTGGAAAGTTATATTTTTGTGCCACAAAAACTAGCAATGGGCATATCACAACTTATGATAAGTTCTATGTGGAGGTGGACTTCACAAATTATCTACTTAAAGATATTTCAATTTTATTTCAATTGAATTGAGGTAGTTAGCAAGGTTTAAAATAAATAGCGAGTAGATTTAGATTTTATATGTAAAGAATGCAGAGAATGTTGAGTATTGTCACATAATGACTTATTCTACAAGACAAAGATTGACAATTGACCTACAAATTTTCTTGTTAGAAATATTAGAAGGAAATCATAGAATTATATGATAGAAAGGACATTAAAAATACAACACTTTTACCATCTTTTATCATAATTATTAAAAAAAATGTTAATGCCAAGTAGTTCCATGACAGACTCTGAAACAATAAAAAAGAAAATTGTTAATGCATCGCATGTAATTCAAGGAGTTGGCTAATCTCTAGATCATTTGTATTTTTTCAGGTGAGTTTGGCCGGAATCCGGCAACACGATTTGTTGTTAAAAAGGAGATTTCTAGTGTTAAAATTGCAATTTTTATTGCAGAAATGGATTCGGGACTCTCGATTACCCTTGGGGCACATAGACAAGGCAATTCGATCACTGAAAACTACCATTTAAACAATTTCCGCTGGATTTTGACCAAAATACTTATCGGATTTTAGGTACAAATGGTCTAGAGTTTAGCTTACACCGCAACTCAATGTCTTAATATTCCTTATGTGAAACATTAACAAGATAAAATAAAAAACACGATGAAAAAATGAATTTTCCATAAATTCTAACATTTTAGACGCAAATAATTAACATAAATAAGAGACAAAAAAATTGTTAAACTTAAAAGAAATAAAATATTTTCAATGTTTTGACAATGTTAATATTTTAAAGTAATCGAGGTATTTGAAGACATTAGGATATTATATTTGGAATGAGTTAAAAAGTAGGAAAATTTGACTTTTGTGTTGATTCATTTTCTCAACCATGAATTAAAGTTCTACTTTCAGCCATTATTTTTTTTTTCAAAAATTGAACATGTTTGAAATAAAATATTAAAATTATTTATTTTTCAACTTAATATATTAAATAATTTTGAATACATAATAAGACTTACTGGGTGGCAATGTCCTCGGCATTGCCATATACCGTTGCATGTTAACTTGATGGTAAACTAGCAATTTTGCAGTAATGAAGATTTTCATCAGAGCACTTTAGTGACATGAAGATTTCAAAACGATGAGAATAAATATACATACAACAATTTTAATCTAAGCTGGAAATCAATAGATATACATACAATATTAGTATTTAATAATAAAAAATGATGAATAATTAACATGTTCCATGTTTTAAAAACATGAGAATAAATATAGTTACAACAATTCTAATCTAAGCTAGTGACTAAATAAATGTTGTAATTAAATAATGAATTTGGAATTTTCAGTTTTGAACTTTCTCAATATTTATTAAGTAAATTCTGCCTAAGGGTATGTGAGGGTAAATCTATGTTGCAGATTAAAATGAATTGTTTCTCTTTATGTTTCTATCAACATAGAGATCATTTGATATGCATAATTGATATACATACTCTATGAGTATTTACTTTTCATTAACATAGAGATCAATTGATATACATACACTATTAGTATTTAATAATTAAAGTTGATTAATAACTACATGTTCTATATTTTTAACATGGGAATAAATATACTTACAACATATATAATCCAAGTTGGTGACAAAATAAGTGTTGTAATTAAATTAATGAATTTGGAATTTTGGTTTTGAACTTTCTCAATATTTACTAAGTAAATTCCGCATAGAGATTAATGGATTCCAACATTTTATACATCCTTCGTAGAAATGGATGGATCTGGACACTTTGGGGTAAATCTATGGTGTAGATTAAAATAACTTGTTCTCTTTATGTTTCTGATCGGCTTTTAGGGCTAGATAACTGAGATTGACTTAAGAATTTGCATTGTCATTCTATAACAACTGGAAGATAACCTATCGAGTAAAACATTTCTGACGGAAGTCCAAGTGAAATTTTGGTCAAGCCGTTTGAGCTCAGCATAGTCTTCCATGAAATCATTTCAAAACATTAGTCTCAAATTGATAGGTCTAAACAAAAACTTTGTCAAATCTCAGTAGGGAGCACTCCATAAGGAGTGTGCATCCATAGAAAGGCGACTTGGGTTTGCTAGTTGGGAGGAGACACCCAAAAATCCATCCATGTTAAGGCTTGGTGTGGCCTAAGACGGGTGCGTTCCCCGAGTGATTTTGACGGCTTAGATGCCCTTGGGTTGCAGTTTCTCAGCCAATGGTGAAAATGCACTAGCCCCGGGTGATGGGTATTTCTTAACAATAAAAAAATCTAAACAAGAACTAATATTTGAGTATTTCAAAGTGATCTCATTTGAATCATATTTAACCGTATTAATTAATTTAACATTTGGTGGTATTAATTAATTTACCATTTGGCAGTATTTAATTAATTTAGTTTGTATGTTTTGAACGCATTCCAATATGTATTGCATGCTCCAATTCCTATATACAAGAGTTCATGGTTATCTTAAAAAATGGAGCACTGGCATTAAAAAGAAGTTGGTCAAATATCTCCAAGATAATTTATTTTTATATTAATATCCATAAAGGAATTGTATAAGTTACGTTCAGTAAACCAAAAATTAACCATTAAAATTAAGAATTAAATTTCCCATAAATTTTTTGAGTTTATAAGATTAGATTAAGGATTAAAGCCAATTAGTAATTGTTGTTGTATGAATGGAACCTGCATATATTTTTGAATCAGAATCTCATGTATTTTTGAATCAGAATCTCATGGAGCACGTTTAGAATGCACTAATCTCCTTCACAGTAAAAGATGGGACTATTCATATTTAAATATAGTGCAAGATGCAAACCATGGAACTAGGGCTGAATTCGTTGGAGGTTTCATGGAGTCGTTATAATTATAAGTGAAATGGCGAGGCCCTGCGAGGCGAGCAACATGGCCAGTTCCCTGAATGGAATGCGATGGCCTTGCACCAATGTTGGAACAACCAGTGCATGGGGTTTGATGTCTCCCATTTGCAGAAGTGAAAAATAACTCTAGAGTTGTTGTTGTAATATTGCTACCGCTGGGAAGAACAATCACAATCTGAAAATTTAAATCTAAGCTTTAGTTTTCGTTTGATACCGATGCGGTTCCATAGAGTATTGTTTCCATAAAAGTGGTCGGTTCAGATTTTACTTTAGTCTGAAGGGACACAAAAGTCACAATCGCTCAGAGATTTTACGTCATTGGGATTTAACGTTTGGTAATCCTTTTGCCTGTGATGACCCTGTAACAAGTGCAACTGTAATTATCTTCGGGGATTATATTGGGCAAGAGTTATTTATTGAGCTGCAAATTATTTAATGCGGATCTAACAAGGTTGTTGACAGTTGGATCTGAAGCAGCTCAAGATCTAACTATCACCAAGCTTGCTGCAACAACATTAAATGCTCTGCAACTCACTGGATAGCTCTTTGCCATTATATTGTAAGAAGCCTCATGTACCTGGTAGGCTCGCCTTTTTGTTTCTTAAAGTCTAAACTGTGAAAAGACAAATTATTACCCAATAAAACAATTGAAACTCGAAGACACAGTATTTCTATTCCGCAGTTAGCCACCACCTGCAACGAAAACAAAAAATGAGAGCTCGGAAAACATCCTTTAAGCGTCCATGAAATCTAATTTTGAAAGAGAATGCACTTTTATGCTTTAACATATAGAGAAATCACTGTATTTGAACCATTTTACAGTATATAAAATATGATATTAAGCCCATGATATTCTTATTAATAGAACCCAACCAATAAATGCGTGCCAGCCCATACGACATATATGTAAATAATCTATTTATCTTTCATGACATAACATATATATCCCTAGCCTTATAAGAAAATGAGCGGTACAATAATAGAAAATATTTACTCACCCAAAAAGAATGGAGAAGATTTGAACGGGTATCCAGGATTCACAGATGGCAACAATACACAAATCAATAATCAAGAGCATCCATACCATAACTGATACACTCTAAAAGCAACGAAAACATATATAATCTACATGAACAATACTTAGAATTTAAACACTCACCATAAAAGCAACGAAAACATATATAATCTACATGAACAATACTTAGAATTTAAACACTCACCATGTCTTCCTATATGGAACACTCACTAGTTAGACTCTCCACAACGGTGGAATACTGCGGCTTCAAAGGAATCGAGCCTAGATATAGAGATTGCAACACATCTCACAAAAAGTTATCCACATCTGGATTCTAGTCTCATAAATAATTTGAGCATAAACCTCAGTAAAGATGTAGAGATCATAAAATCAATAAACATCTGCATTGCCTGTTGTCTAAACCGTATCTGATTAACAGTAACTAGGTATTACGAAACATGGAATGTAGCACTCTGACAGATACATTGAACCCCAGACCAAACGACAGAAAAACATGGCACATAAATGAACTGGGTGGGAAAGGGCAACATGATCTGTGTAGTCCTTCTTTTGGCTTAGGGCTCGTGGAGGACTACTGCGATTGATGTTGATGTCATGGTGCCGTCGGGTCTTGGAACATAAAAACCTAGTCCATAAGAATTGTAATTTAATTCATCTTCATGATATATATCCCTTTGTAAAAGACATAATAGTTTTATTTTAATTACAAATATATTTTTATTGAAAAACAAGCAACTGGGGACTAGGTTGGTACTCGCATGACACGGGGTCCAGGGATCCATTCCCGCTACCACTATACCCCTTGGTGCCCCACAACATCCCGCAAGCATGGGACACGGGTAAGCCCGAGTGTGATTTGAACTCGTGACCTTCTTTACAACTTTTGACTTCATATCAAGCTAACCGCCAATGAGCCACACTCGTGCAGGCGAGAGAAGTAAACATTATTAATATAGAAGGGTGGGGGTAGAAAAACAATCTTGAAAGGTGGAAAACAAGGAAATTAAAAAAAAATCCATTTGCATGATAATTTTGAAAAACCAATCTAAATTATGTCGGATAAGTGATATAATTATGATTGGGATAGAATTAGGGAATACAATATGTACCAATGACAAAGTATTGAATGTTGTATAGTTTGGTATATACATTATTGTATTTAAAGCATTTTACATTCAATTGTGTATAGTTTGATTTATATAATATTTATGATGATGTTGTAGAGTATATTTTTTTTTCACATGGAAATATGTTAATACTCGGTATTTTGGAGAATCAAGGTATGATCATATTACATAATCCACTCAATCATTATATAGGGGCTCAACAAAAGCATCATGTCACTTATAAGAAATGAACCTAGGTGGGGAGGTTGATAGTCATTCCTCCAAACCACCCATGCTACATCCAATGGACACAAAAATATACGCGTAATCTAAAAATTTGACGATTTCGATCGAAATAAATAGATTTTTCTAGCACACTTATGAAAAATTTCGTTCGGATTTTTTTTAAATCTAGGTTACAATTGTCAAGTTTTGGAATTTTGGGTGCCCAATGGGTTTCTGAGGGTGTTGAATCCATTTCTACCATCAAAATCCCGATTAAAATACAATTAAATTCTGATTTTGTAAAATAAAAAATGTCGTATTCCGACAAAATATAAACGTCGAATCCAAATCATTGAATTTTTAGACAACTCCACACACACACACACACACAGATATATATATATATATATATATATATATATATATATATATATATATATATATAGTAACCACCCACAAGAATTTGAATTTGTAACTTTCCATTTACAACTTCTCATCTCAATTACTCATTACCAATTGCTTTAACATCCACAAAGTATATATTATTTATTTAAAAATAAGTCTAGAAAATACGAGTCCTAAGTTTGAAACATTACAAATCAATGATATATATCTCAACTTATGCAACATTTATAAAATAATATTGCAGTACACATATTGGAGTACATATTGTTTACTAAAAATAAGCAAGGTAGCTTAGTTTAGAGATAGTTAAATTGCATTTCTAGAAAATGAAAACATGTAATAAGGATAGCCCAATTACATAGTCCCCACTTGGTTTAAGAATAGTCTTCAACTACATTTCAAAATAGTAAAATTAATTTAATATATATATTCACATTGCATTTCAAAATATTAAAAGTAATATAATAAATATAATGCATATATTATTAAAATAAACATAATAATTTAGAAATAGTCAAATTATATTTCACTAATAATTAAGAGCATTGTAGAAAAAATTATAAATATGGACTTTCTATTTTAATTAGAGTTGAATTTGTTGACATCAATAACATACTTAATTAACAAATATTTAAATTGATTTAAAAAATATTAATATATTTTTCACTAATATTAAAAGTTTTTATCAAAATTTAAGAACATTACAAAAACTTTATATATATGTTTTCCCAAGTTTAATATTTAGGATTGAATTTGTACATATCAACAACATAAATAATTAAAAAATATTTTAATTGAATTTCATTTATATTAAATTGTGACTTTAATACAAAATTGTTTTAATAAAAAATCATATAATCCACAATAACGTGGACAAGTGGCTAGGTTATTGACCTTGTATTAACATTGAGGTTCAAAACCATAAGATACTAGTAATAGAAAAATATAGTGTAGACTTGGACATTATAGGTATGGTTTTCTAATTTTAATTAGGATTGAATTTGTACATATCAACAACATAAACAAAAATTAATTAAATTGAATTTTACAAAATAAAATATTTTTATATAGTAAAATCTATAAAAAAATGTAATGTAAAAATTAATAAATTAATATTAATTTGAAAACAAATTTTAATAAAAATTCATAAAATAGAAATGTACCTTTATGAAAAACTAAAAAAACCTATAATCACAATCCTGTTATCTAAAATCTCTTTAATAAATAGAGTATTTTGGACACTTGGTAACTGTACAATAAACTAGTTTAAACCATTTGTTTGATAAATTAACTATTTTAAACCATTTGTTTTATAAATTAAATAAGGCAAACATATTTTTTCATAAAAAATTTTCAATAAACTATTTTAAACAGTTTGTTTCATAAATTAAATAAGACAAACATAACTCTTTCATTCAAATTTCTCAACTAACTTGCAAGCATTAACTTGCATTTGGAAATACATATATAATAACTATTCATATATAATGTTAACACGTATAATAAGCAAGATAATAATCATAAAAGATTCATCTAATCTTAGAAAAGTATTAGGTAGAACTAGGTTGGAAGGTACCGACCCCTAGGTACGGAGGGTACCCACCCCATGGGATTAGGTAGAACTAGGTTGGAAGGTACCGACCCCTACGTACGGAGGGTACCGACCCCATGGGATTTTGTAGGGGCACTTATTGCTTTTATTAGTTCGACCTTCCAAAAAGGATTTTGGTTTGATTGGACATTGCAAGTTTTTTTTAATTTCCAAAGGTTTTTTTAATTTCCAAAGTTCAGTGAGTTCTTTGAACTTCAATGTATGCTAAAAGTCAATGGTCACTAAACAAGTTTTGGACTAAAAAGAAAAGAAGAAGAAATTTGGAATAAGGTGTGGAGCTCTTTCCCGACAAAGAAGAAATGCATTAGGTTGAGATTCAACAAACCACAATGTTGCAGCCGTAACATTTATTACTCCACTGCATATTGAATATTGTTTTTTTGTTCAGAAGAAAAAATACCAGACCCTGATATATGTTGAATATTGTTTATTACTTTATATTGCCCTCTTTAATAATACCAAGGTTGAGTATCAATAGTTTTAATGAAAATAAAATGACGAAGTAAAGTCAATATGTCAAATCAAATGTTAAGGTATGAAAGTGATGGACAAGTGAGTGGAAATCAACTAATAATGTGAGAAGAGAGATGCTATTTAAAAAGACAAAAGAAAAAGAAAAAGTAGATTTAAAAAAATAAAAAAATATAATTTTATTTTTAAAATATTAATTTAATATATGAATTTTATAAAAGTTATGTAAAACTTTTGAAAGAGTATATAAATTAATTAAAGTCAAAATTATTGTTTGACAAAACGATCCGCTATATACTTGCCTTGGCAGGTATAATAAACTACCGACAAAGCAACAACCCCTTCACCTTAATTTTCATATTTTCTTGTTTTTCCTTTACACATTATTATTGATATCATGTTTTGTTAATATAAGATAAAGAAATAATTTATTATTGGGAGGCTAAAAACTTTCACCTTAATTTTTTTATTTTCTTGTTTTTTTCTTTGTACATTATTATTATTAATATTATGTTTTTTTAATATAAGATAAAGAAACAAATTATTATTGAGTCTGAGGCTAAGAACTAATGGCAAAGCTTTATGGCTAACTTGATGGAGACCTTAGTACTAATTTTGTTAGGTAAAAAGATTCTACAAATTCTTGAGTCTTTTATGGTGGCCATTCTATTTTCGTTGGGGCAAATGTTTTGCTATACATACATTAAGGTTGGGTTTGACTTGTGGTTTTCACTTCAGTTATCAAATAAAATGACTGCAACTAAGCCACATCAACACATTGACAATGTCGTGGTAATAATTTCTATATAAAAAAGAAAAAAGAAAAAAATAGAACAACTTACTTCTAGTCAATGTTTTATAATTTAATAATTTTTAAACATATTTGAACTCTAAATATTATAATATATGACCAATTTTTATGTTAATAAACGGAATAAACTTTCTACCCGACCATTTGCACCGATCGGACGACTTGGCTCGTGTGAGCTTTCACATCACGCATTGCTGGTCGTCCGATCGGTGCAAATGGTCAGGTAGAAAGTTTACTCCTTAAGAAACTTGTATGGAAATTTAAAATTCTAAGAATATGATAGAGTGAACTAAATACTTAAATATATTTATAATTTTGAATTTAAAAAAATTGATTAATGATATTGTATATTAAAATATTTAAACTTTATGTTATAGTTTAAATATTGATAATTAATAAGTAACACTTCATAATGTGATTTAACTTTAACTATTCAAATCTATTAATTATTGATATAAAAGTGGGATTTTCAACTTATGTGTTTTTATAAAAATAAATATAAACTTAAATGGTGTAAGTTAGAGTGAGATTTTGTAGAATAAAACAAAGTAAACTAATGTATAGACAAAAATATTTCAAACAGATTTGTTATTATTGTTTTACTTAATCTTTTGAATGAACATTAAAGGCACATACCCTATTTAATCAACCTTACAAAAATACATATATTGAGACAATGAACCCATAATTTTAACATATGATTTAAAATCTAATGTAGTTTCAACTACACTTGTTTGTTAAACACTTTGTGTTAAATTCTATTTTTGACACTAGTAATTTGCATGAAAACAAAACAATATGATGATAACATGGTGTATATATGTATACACACATAATGTTGTTATATCATATGTTATAATGTAACAAATTTTGTTTTAAAAATTTCAACATGTTTACATAAATTTTAAATTTTATAAAATTTGAAAAATGAATGTGTTTGTATGTATGAGATGTCTACTTCTATATTTTAGTCGAACTATATTTTGTCTGCATTGAATCATATTCATATTCAAATTTTATTGCAATGTTAAATATGACTACTTAAATTTGTTTAAATATAAATGAAATCTAGAAGGCCAGTTGTTCGATGTTGATTGGACAAATGATACTTAAATTTGTTTAAATATATTTGAACTCTAGAAGGCCAGTTGTTCGATGTTGATTGGACAAATGATACAGTCGGGGCATATTGACATGTATGGTTATTGTTTTGATTCATTTGTCATGTGAAGTGAAGATCATTGGTGTGTACATATATTCAAGTATGCGAGTGGGAGGAAGCTACACATACATGTAAAGGAGAGGAGACATGAGACATATGCAATGATGCTCTTCAACATGTATTTTCTTAATATGTTGTTTAATGTTTTCAAGGTGTTGAAAGTTACTTACCATGCAAGCTTTTAGATTTCATGTAGATATATACATATTGGCGATGTTATGCTCAATTTGAATATCTTTTTGCGGTTGGAAACTTGGGGTTTTCATGTCAAACTATTTGACATGAAAAATTTATGTGACATTTCAAAATAACAGTACTTCGTTCAACATTTTAAATTCAATGTTGCACACAGAAAATTTATTTGTCATCTCTATTACTTTATGTACTTAAAATCGATCAAATACGCACTTTGTAACAATATAATAAATGTTGTATACGCTAGGATATACATTGTTGGATCTGAAACGTTTCAAACCCAACAGTGTATATCCCAACCTATACAACATCTATTACTCTGTTGCAGGGTGCATAATGTTTGTCCTTAAAACTATAGTACTTATGTCTCTACCATTACACATTAACATTTTGGCTTCAATGAGGCTTGTTGCTTCAGAGTAGAGTTACATTGACAAGTTACTTTTGGCTTCAATGAGGCTTGTTGCTTCAGAGTAGAGTTAAATTAACAAGTTACTTTGCCTATCCAGAATTGCTCTACAACATTTTAATATAAACATTAATCATTATTTAACTATTAAATTTGATTTTGATACAAATTTCTTTTAGATCATCAAATTCAAAAAGTCAAATTTCTTATCTAAAACTCTAATTAAATTCTCAATAAACTTAACTAATTTAAATTTAAAAAAAATTTAAAAATATTATTTCACTATACACAACTTAAATCATAATAAAACTCTATTCATACTTAAAACTCTATTTATTTATTATTTGCAATATATTAATATGGATATACTTAAAACTTAAAAGTAAATTATTGGAATGAATACATTTTTAAAGAAAAATATTTAAAATACTATATATTATATATTAAATGTTTTTTAAAATTTAAATTTTTGAAAAAAATTTGAAATATATTAATTTAATCTATTAAATATTAAATAAATATGATGATGATGATGATGATGATGCTTAAAATTATATCTAACTAAATTTCATATTAAATTATAATTTAATGTTATGAATACTCTAACGAGGAGTTGTCGTCGTGGTTATCATCATCTTCATCATTTCTTATATAATATGTCATTTTTATATATAATATGTTTTGATTTGGTAGAAATGGAAGTTTGTGTGGCACTATATTAGTATATTAAATTATAATTTAATGTTATGAATGCTCTTAATACTTAACGAAGAGTTGTTGTTATGGTTATCATCATCTTCATCATTTTTATATATAATATGTCATTTTTATAAATAATATGTTTTGGTTGGGTAGTCATGAAACTTTTTGTGACACTCTATTAGTAGCAAGTAACATTGCTAAGCAATAACCACCCAATGATATATTTATTTAATTAAAATAAGATAAAATAAAAATATTAAAAAAATAATGTTTTAAAAAATAATGATGATTTTTATGGTTAAATAAATTACAACATTATAAATCAATTAAGTATAGCATGAGCAGTTATCAAAAAAATTTATGCCCCCACTTCACTTCAAATACCTCTTTTTAACATGTTATTACTTGATTATTTATGAGTCATACAATTTATCATAATTGTTAAGCTAACCTTATGTCTCGAAGAATATAATCGAAAGTTCAAACAAAAATGTTTAACTTATATTAATGTATTAAGAAAACAAAAATATCTTATATTTATGATTATGTATATGTTATAGGTTTAAGATGTGTAAGATGTGTCGTCAAATGGATGTAGCTTGGGTGGTTGGGAGGAATGAATGTTACCCTCCCCACCCAGGTTCTACTCTTGTAAGTGACATGTTTTTCTTGTGGAGCCCTTTGTAATAAATGTTGTGATTGATGAGCTGACCATACCTTGATTCAGTTTGAATATTAGGTATTGAAATTTTCCGTGAAGTAGCCTTCTAACAAATGGTAAACCACATTTAAAAAAAATAAAAAAATGTCTTGTGCATAGTGTTTCGAAAGTTTAAATAAAAAATGTTTAACTTATATTAATGTATTAATAAAACAAAAATATCTTATCTTTATGATTATGCATATGTTATAGGTCTAGGATGTCATGTGCATGGTGTTTCATAGTATGCTTTTTACGATTTGTTTGGAGGAGACCAATAATGTATATGTCAATAATCGTTTGTCAATGCCAACTTTAACTTATAACTTCATCATTAATTATATAAATAAAGTATTGTCAAATTTGAACATTCGAAGTGATGGATATGCTTTTTATAATTTGTTTGGAGGAGACCAATAATGTACATGTTAATAATCGTTTGTCAATACAAACTTTAATTTATAACATTATCATTAATTATATAAATAAAGTATTGTCAAATTTGAACATTTGAAGTGATGGATAGTTGTTAATGAAAAATTTGTTGAATTTGATTATGAAAATTCATGTTGGAGATATCTTTAACTCTCACATCGTTGATGATATAAAATGGAGAGGGAACTAAAGAGGGATAATAAGTAACCTTTGGTTTAGTAAAAGAAAATGGTGTGTTTTGAATTAAAGTAAATCAAGAATATGTTATAAACTTGTTAATGTGTGTATTGGTGATTTTCGAAAAAAAATGAGTTAATAAAAAGATTGGACTCAATTGCATGGAAATTATTCATATTCAGTTTTTATAGGGTTTATTAATAGAGACTGATGTAATTAGTAAAATGCATAGTGACTATGAAGAGTTCATATATTTCGATGTGCAAAAAGATTTACAATTTAGAATGGAAAATTTTAATCCTAAATATTTACAAAGATAGAGACAATTGAGCATAAGAGAAATACAATATATTGAAAGAAATACTTCATTTAAAGTATTTGGGGTAGTGAAATGTGGATGAGGAAAGTCAACAATCAAATGTAGTTGGATATCAACAATATATTATTGGTTTATTACACATGGACCTATAGTTGAATTATATTAATTGTTATCTAATGTATTTTCTTCATAACTAGTGTTTTCAATCTAGGTTGGATGATAAATGAACCCTCATTTTGTGTTTTTAAATGCAAGTATGATAAATTTGAGCAACACTGTAAAGATGAGTAGCTTGTTGAGTTTCTAATGCTATTTATGCGAGTCACAATACATACACAAATCGATTGAAAGAATAAAGAATGTTTTCACGCACATTGAGAAATTGATAAATAAGGTGATGTATTATCTTAGAATTTGTAAGTTGATGCCATGGAAAAATTGAAGTGGTCTAGTAGAGTTTCAAGGAGGAATGAAGAAAAATCTCATTGATTTACTTTTTGGTTTAAACAATGTCAAACGCAACATCTTAGTAAATTGTTTGATAAAATTATTGTATTACATTTCTATTTAAAAAAACATTTCTATTACTTTTGCTTTACATTTTAAATAAAAAAAAGGGAGTTCAAATTTTTGTGAAGTCTTTAGCATGTCAAAGTTTCATTTTAAACAATAACAAAGTAATCTAACTTTAAGGTCATGATGAAGCCAAAGATCGAATTGGTGTATATACCCCTTATTTATGGGTCAAGGGGCCTGGACTCCATGTAGCGATTTGACTACTAAAATTTACAGAAATGTTTATACCCTACCCCTCCATATTTAAACACATGACCTCCTAAAATGAAACACATATTCTAACCATTAAATCCACTAAAACTGAACTCAAAATTCAATTATTACTTAAAAAAATCAATTATAACTTAACCAAAAAATACTAATTAAAAAAATGATAACCCATCATCTCCTTAAAAAATAAATAAAAATAAATTACAAAATAACAACTCTTTAAAAATCAATAACTATAATTACAACGGTCTGGTTGACCACTTTAATTTGGCCATCGGCTTGTGGATGAAATGTTGTGCTCTTCTTTATCTTTGTGTCCATAAGTTCCCATAAATATGACCAAAATTTCCCCGAAAAGCACAAATCTCGATCATATATAATAGAAGTAGGAAGTCCAAAATGGTATGAAGAGTCTAAATTTGATTAGGTTTTTTATTATATTCCTTAATCAAATCCGCTTGTCATAAATTGTAATATATTTCGAAGAAACTTAACCTCTCTTTGAAGTCGTAGATCCCTCTTACCCCCCACAATTGGTTAGGAAGTTGTTCATTATGTCATACTTTAAAAAAAATTCATTATTAGTTTGTTGTTTCAATGGATTTTGGCCACTTTTTTCAAGTCTTTATAGCTTTTATAAATGAATTCTTCATGTTTAGAAACATTCTTTCTATGAAAGAGATTTTATTTATCCTTATTTCCATAAATGTTTTATATTAAAATGTTGAGACCAAAATAACATATTTCACTTCGAATCTTGGTTTTTGGGGTGTATACACAATATGCACTGCACGAATCCTTAGTGTCCTTATTCAATCTCTACTTTGATCCATTAACTTCAATGCGACAATGGGCGAGGATCCACAAAATCTACCTTTGCATTTGTGGGGCCTTGAATCTCTAGGCACCACTAAAAGTAGTATTGGAAAGTTATATTTTTGTGCCACAAAAACTAGCAATGGGCTTATCACAACTTATGATAAGTTCTATGTGGAGGTGGACTTCACAAATTATCTACTTATATTTCAATTGAATTGAGGTAGTTAGCAAGGTTTAAAATAAATAGCGATTAGATTTAGATTTCATATGTAAAGAGTGCAGAGAATGTTGAGTATTGTCACACAATGACTTATTGTACAAGACAAAGATTGACAATTGACATACAATTTTTCTTGTTAGAAAGATTAGAAGGAAATCATAGATTTATATGATAGAAAGGACATTAAAAATACAACACCATTACCATTGGATAGAAGTGACAAAATCTATCATAATTATTAAAAAAATGTTCATGCCAAGTTGTTTCACGACAAACTTTAAAACAATATTAAATTTTTTTTTTTGTTAATGCATAGCATGTAACTCAAGAAGTTGGCTAATCTCTAGACTATTTGTATATTTTCAAGTAAGTTTGGTCGGAATCCGACAACACGATTTGTTGTTGAAAATGAGATTTTTAGTGTTAAAATTGCAATTTTTATTGCAGAAATGGATTCAAGACTCTCGATTACCCTTGAGGCATGTAGCTTAGGCAATTCCAATCACTGAAAACTACCATTTGAACAATTTCTGTTGGATTTTGACCAAAAAACTTGTCGGATTTTAGGTACAAATGGTCTAGAGTTTAGCTTACAATCACTGAAAACTACTCTTCAAACAATTTCCACCGAATTTTAACCAAAAAACTTATTGAATTTTAGGTACAAATAGTCTAAAATTTAGCTTACACCACAACTCAATAACCCACTATTCCTTACGTGGAACATCAACAAGATGAAATAAAAAACACAATGAATAAATGAATGTTCCATAAATTCTAACATTTTAACGCAAATAATTAACATAAATAAGAGAGAAAAAAATTGTTAAACTTAAAAGAAATAAAATATTTTCAATGTTTTGACAATATTAATATTTTAAAGTAATCGAGGTATTTGAAGACATTAGGATATTATATTTGGAATGAGTTAAAAAGTAGGAAAATTTGACTTTTGTGTTGATTCATTTTCTCAACCATGAATCAAAGTTCTACTTTCATCCTTTATTTTTTTTCAAATTTGAAATAAAATTTTAAAATTATTTATTTTTCAACATAATATATTAAATAATTTTGAATACAAACTTTTTGTTAACAAGAGTTACTTGGTGGCAATGTTTCGGCATTGCCACATGCTGTTGCATGTTAACTTGATGGTAAACTAGCAATTTTGCAGCAGTGCAAGAAGATGTCAAAAACATGAGAATAAATATACGTACAACAATTTTAATTTAAGGTGGAAATTAATAGATATACATACAATAATAGTATTTAATAATTAAAACTGATGAATAATTAACATGTTCCATGTTTTAAAAGAATGAGAATAAATATAGTTACAACAATTCTAATATAAGCTAGTGACTAAATAAATGTTGTAATTAAATAATGAATTTTGAATTTTCTGTTTTGAACTTTCTCAATATTTATTACGTAAATTTTGTGTAGAGATTAAAGGATCTCAACATTTTATACATTCGAGGTAGAAATGGATAGATCTGGGTATGTCAGGGTAAATCTATGTTGCAGATTAAAATGAGTTGTTTCTCTTTATGTTTCTATCAACATAGAGATCAATTGATATGCATAATTGATATACATACTTTATGAGTATTTAATTTCCATTAACATAGAGATCAATTAGTATTTAATAATTAAATTAATAACTAACATGTTCTATATTTTTAACATGGGAATAAATATACGTACAACAATTATAATCTAAGTTGGTGACAAAATAAATGTTGTAATTAAATTAATAAATTTGGAATTTTGGTTTTGAACTTTCTCAATATTTACTAAGTAAATTCCGCATAGAGATTAATGGATTTCAACATTTTATACATCCTTCGTAGAAATGGATGGCTCTGGATACTTTGGGGTAAATCTATGGTGCATATTAAAATAACTCGTTCTTTTTATGTTTCTGATCGGATTTTAGGGCTAGATAACTGAGATTGACTTAAGAATTTGCATTGTCATTCTGTAACAACTGGAACATAACCTATCGAGTAAAACATTTTTGAGCGAAGTCCAAGAGAAATTCTGGTCAAGCCGTTTGAGCTCAGCATAGTCTTCCATGAAATCATTTCAAAACATTAGTCTCAAATTGATAGGTCCAAACAAGAACTTTGTCAAATCTCGGTAGCTCATTCCATAAGGAGTGTGCATCCATAGAAAGGCAACTGGGGTTTAAACCCCTTAGGGGTGAGCTAGTTGGGAGGAGACACCCAAAAATCCATCCATGTTAAGGGTTGGTGTGGCCTAAGCCGGGTGCGTTCCCGAGTGATTTTGACAGCTTAGGCTGCAGTTTCTCAGCCAATGGTGAAAATGCACTGGCCCCGAGTGATGGGTATTTCTTAACAATAAAAAAATCTAAACAAGAACTAATATTTGAGTATTTCAAAGTGATCTCATTTGAATCATATTTAACCGTATTAATTAATTTAACATTTGGTGGTATTAATTAATTTACCATTTGGCGATATTTAATTAATTTACCATTTGGTGATTAGGGTTTAGTTTGTCTGTTTTGAACCCATTCCAATATGTATTGCATGCTCCAATTCCTATATACAAGAGTTCATGGTTATCTTAAAAAATGGAGCACTGGCATTAAAAAAAATTTGGTCAAATATCTCCAAGATAATTTATTTTTATATTAATATCCATGAAAGGATTGTATAAGTTACATCGGTAAACCAGAAATTAACCATTAAAAGTAAGAATTCTAAGAATTAAATTTCCCATAATTTTGAACCTGCATATATTTTTGAATCAGAATCTCATGTATTTTTGAATCAAAATCTCATGGAGCACGTTTAGAATGCACCAATCTCCTTCACAGTAAAAGATGGGACTATTCATATTTAAATATAGTGCAGGACTTAAACCACGGAACTAGGGCTGAAGTCGTTGGAGGTTTCATGGAGTCGTTATAATTATAAGCGAAATGGCGAGGCCCTGCGAGGCGAGCAACATGGCCAGTTCCATGTATGGAATGCGATGGCCTTGCACCAATGATGGAACAACCAGTGCATGGGGTTTGATGTCTCCCATTTGCAGAAGTGAAAAATAACTCTAGAGTTGTTGTTGTAATATTGCTACCGCTGGGAAGAACAATCACA